>JAFLRI010000007.1:600000-788197 GCA_022817945.1 Nakazawaea ishiwadae
CAAGTAAGAGGTACTCTTTTTCATTTAATGGTTTCACAAAGAGATCTTCAATAGGAGCATCACATCCAAAAAGATCAATATCTATTTCAGGTCCATCTCTGTTGAGTGAACAACAACTGCTGGAATTACCATCTGTTTTAACTGCCTCAATTTACCAAAACCAAGTATATCCGACAGAGAAGCGAAATTCTTCATATGCACTTTGCCAATCTTTGGAACAAAGTTTGATACAATCATCAACCAATGTACCTTTATCAAATGGTGAAATAGTAACAGTCCCAAGTTTGGTTGTCAAATGTTGCCAGTTCATCTTATCAAGAGAATTATTGGAAGGTTTATTTAGAGTAAATTCTTCTGTTAAGAAAATCAAACAACTTGAAACATTGATAAATTCCAAATTGGAACAACATCAGGATTTCAGTTTTGAAGATTTTGTTTCAATGGATACTGAAGTGGATGAAGTTAATAGTTATGATGTGTCAATGATTTTGAAAAGATACTTGAACAATCTTAATGCATACTTGGTTGACCGTAATAATTACTCAAAATTTCTGAAAAATCACGAGAAATTGAAAACTGAGACTTCACTGTCCTCATCACCTTCATCTACATCACCACTGAATACACTCAGTTCCCCTTCTTCTCATCATTCAGTTGCCAGTGCTTCCAACTCACAATTCTCAAACGAATCAACTTCAAGTTCATCAACAACATGCACTGATAATAATGTCCTAGTTAGTGATCAATTGAAAGATGTTGAAAAAGTCTTGAAGAAGGATGCCATAGATATTTTGCAAAACATCAGCACTTCCAAACTTCATTTACTTCTTTACTTATTACAATTTTTGCATGAGATAACTCGTTCGGAAGAACTTGTTGCGATAACAAAGATGTCATCATTGAATTTATCCAAGATGTTTCAACCAAGTTTATTCGAATTTAAAGTTGAATCCATGTCTTCAACGGAGAATTTGTTAGATTTTTATAAAAATAATGAATCAATACTTTGGAGGTGGATCGAGAATTTCGATTTCTTAAGTGATGCTTTGAAAAAAGAGAAAGCAAATTTCATTCAGCATTTAGTACCAGATGAAGAAGGGCAGAATAATTCCGATGAAAAACAACTGATATCATCGGCTCTGGAAGCAGAATTAATTCCAAATGTCATACCACAAGAACCGGCTAGGCCAACAATGGACACTTTAAAATCGGATGACACAATAAAACCAATCCCGCAAGTTGATTATGGAAAGAAACAGAAACGTAGATCTTTATTCGGATATCGTTCAGTTTCATCTCCATTACCTTCACCATCAGCTGAACCAGTAGCTACCACAACAAACTCATCCTCACCAACTGCAATTTCTCCCAAGATTCCTAAGTTTATGTCATTGATAGATGGGGACTATGGTGCCACCCACGGAATGTCTAGATTGAAAAGGCTTCCAACCACAATTTTTGGTTCTTCATATTCACTTAAGACCAAATTAGGCTCATCTCATGCAGCAAATCCTTCACCGAAATCACATACCAGCCCAGCAACTGAACTGTCAAATGATAATACCAAACAAAGAAGAAGGTTAACAGTTTATGGTTTCGAACATCTTTTACATAAGCGAGATCAATTATCTCATTCATTTAAAGAGTCACAAGAAGAAACTGAAGAAGATTTAACACCTACTAGTGTTTCCAGTGGATATGGGTTACAGAAAAGACCTATTGTTGCTCAAGACATGAAGTTCAATCAAAGTCCAAGAAGCAGCCCACTATTAGAACAATCTGGAACTTTTGGTGAGAAAGAAGATGTCTCAACAACAACATCAAAGTTTCACAAACCTAGACTTTCAACTAGCACCAGTAAACAATTTTTGAAAAGTTTTTTACAACAAAATACCGCATCATAGGCCCATTTTTATGTTTATTGAATTTTTGCCAACTTACCATCTAACTATTTATTTATAATCTAAGCTTTTCTTTAATGATAATGCAATATACCTTTTTCATTTCAAGTACTTTTGTAGATAAATCTGCTGCTGAAGAAAGAGGCTCAAGAAAAAACAAACAAACAAACAAAAAAAAAAAAAATTCAGAAAAAAAAAAATATAACAAGAGCCAAAAAGAGGACCTCATCTAATTATATATTTATCAAGAAATCTCCAAAAGTTTAAGAATGGCACAATACTCACTGGCCAGCTATGGTGCCACAAGGGCTACCGAAAACTTAGATTGGGTATTTCTTGTTGATTGGATACTCCTGTTATTTGCCTCTATAACGATTATATTTTATTTCAACAGATATATTGGTGCATTGATTTCATTTGGATTGAAGTTATACGTTTGGAACACTTACAAAGTGCGAGTAAAAGTTAAGTCTTTGAAAGTATCCTTTCTTGGAGGTAGAATTTTTTTCAAGAATTTAACAGTGATAACAAAAAATGAAACGATAAGTGTGCTACAGGGCACTTTCACTTGGAGATATTGGCTTAACGCTACACTGGCAACAGATCTCAAGCTAGATCTGTTAAATAGAGATAAGACTAAAAATGAAAAATTGCCCACAAGGTTCATATTGCAAATTTATGGGTTTGAACATTTCATGTATAATAGGGCTTATGCTTATGATAATATAATGGATTTCTTGAAGAAATGTGACCAGGACTCGTCCTTATCAGATGAAGACAAGGAGATGTTAGATAAAGAAACCTCTACATCTAATAGAAATTCTTCAAACTCGTCGGAGACTTATGGAGAAGATGGAAATGTGGAATCACAAGATTCAAATGATGGACAATTAGATAATGGCTTCCACTTCTTCTCAGTGCTCAATTCTTTACCAATGACTATAGAAGTCAAGAAAGGTGCACTTGTTTTCGGAAATAAAAACACTTCTTCAATTTTGGTGATCTCATTTGCACAAGGGGATGGTCTCATAGATATCGGCAAGTCTGATAACAAATTAGACCCTTATAAAACTGTCTTCAAGATGAATTTTATTAAACCTAAAATTCTCTTAAAACCAAATTTAAGTTATGAAGAGCCAAAGTCCAAGGCATATAAGAAGTTCAAATCTTTAAGGAAAAGAGATATCAAATCAATGAACCATGGAAGAATTCAAAAATTAATTCGTATTTCAAATCGCATTGTCACTTTATTGAAATTTCAATCATCAAAAGAATACACTTCAAAGGAGGATGAACTTGCATGGAATGGTTTAAAACAATACGTGGAATATGATGGTGTAACTTTACCCGAGGCTACTAATAGAATCACTGCCAATCATGACGAGTATGCTAAATATTCAGAGATACTTGATGCAGAAGAAGTCTTGTTTTGTTATTATTACGATGTTGCTGGTAAAGTTCCCACAAGTCCTGAACCAACACTTTGTGGTCCTGACATTCATAATGGTGGAAATGCTCCGGTATATGGGCTGTACTTATCTGTATCCCGCGGTGTTCTCCATTATGGTCCATGGGCCAACAGAGAAAGAGTTGGTATTCAAAAAATGTTATTCCCATCTGCATGCCGAGATGCTGAGCCTCACGGGCTTCTCAAACTTGGAGATACACGTAAATATACTTCTTTCAAGTTGGAGGTCAATGTTGCAGATGAATTAACAATGAGAGTTCCCTTTAGAGAATTCTCTAAGAATACTAAAGTAGAGAATGATGCTGGTCATCATCACCATCACAAAGATGCTACTGATACGGAAGATAGAAAGCCACCTTTTGGATGGCTAGAAGTCAAACTGCAAAAGGACAGTTGCGTAATTACGGAAACTTCATATACACCAACATTGGAAAATGGGTGGGATAACAAGCTCAGAGTTGAGTTAGTACAGCCAGAAGTAAGATCTTCTACTAATCATGATATTTTTTTCAAGACTGCTCGTCATATTCTTCAAGCCGATATTGGGTTTCCATTAGAATGGAATGGTTTGACGAAATGGAATTTCCACAATAGAGTTGAAAATACAGACATTTTCTTACTTAGAGAGCACGTGACCCTCTTGAGTGATATGGTGTCTGATTTTTCTTATGGTGCTCCTACCCCTTATGAATTGTTCAAACCTTTCATTTATAATATTGAAATTGATTTTGTCAATGGCTACAACTTGTATTTAAATATAAATGATAACAACGTCATCAATAACCCGTTGGATTTTAACGATAACGTTTATTTGTCATTTCAAGGTGAATCTTTATACACAAAAGTTAACATACCTTTGACAAGCATAGTAAAAAAATCAACTTGTGTATCATATGATTTATCAACTGAATGGTTTAAACTTGTTTTGGATGCCCCACCATGGCATACGTTGAATAATTTTTTGAAATCAAAGACAATTGGAAAAGCGCAAAATTTCTCATTAGCTGGTTCATATACTTATCACTCCGTAGTGGAGCTTAGTGCCACTGATACAATAGTAATAGATTGCAATTGTGAAGACACCGTATTGGAATTTTACGGATTCATATTAAGATACTTATTGATTATAAAGGAGAATTATTTTGGTATCCATAGAATTTTTAAGACTTTGCTGGAGTACACTGATGAGTTATCTGATGACAAACAGGATTCGAGTCAGCCACCACTGAAGAAAAGAGAAAATGAAATGGACTTACTTTTCACATTTGCATTACAAAATGGATGCTGTATCTTACCTTCCAACATTTATAACTGTGACTCCAACGTGGCACTTTACTTTCAAAGTCTAGATATCGATGTCAGATATACAAACTACTACATGGATATGCAATGCAATCTTTCAAAAATAATGGCCAAACATTCGACTAACATTTTATCATCAACGTTGATTGAAGATGCTCTCAAACCAGAGTTCAAAGACTTAAAGGACCAAATGATAATCAATAAATTTTGCGCACACGGTCATCGTATGTTTGGTCTTCCACCACTTGAACCAACCTATTTTTGCAAATGGGATTTTACTATGGGAAGCCTGGTCATTGATTCTAATCCCAATTTTTTGCATGAATTAATACGAAGCCTTAAGAGTCTTAAATTTACCATGAAAGACTATGAGAACTTATTGGTCACCAAACCTGTAATTTTGAACGATATGGTAGTAATAACCTTCGACTGTCCGAAGGTTTCCATAAGATTGCTGAACGAGGACGGTGGATCTATGGACATAGTACTTAGCCCAATATCAATGAACTTCAATGATATTGCGAATGAAAGATACTCAAAAAGGATGAATTTGAAAATACCACTTATTCAACTAAAAATGATGGGAGCAAATAGTGATGTACAAAGTTTACTTCAAACTTCAATTTACTTCACTAACTTTGTTCGGAAAAAGGACTTCATAAATGAATTCAACTTGCAACAGGAACATGTCTCCGTCAATGATGGTCCATTTCACAGGGTTCCGTTTTTGATCAAAAGAAACCGAAACGTTCAATACCGTAATTCATATGGTAACATAAAACCTTCGTTTTCTTTGCCTAATGTTGCTCCACCATTGAATGCTCAGAGCGTTGATTTTATCTTTGAGGATCTTCCATTCAGTCAGGACGACGATGATGAGGACTGGAATACGGAACTGGATGATTCTAAAGCGAGCCCTCCAAAACCTATCAATATAACAACACTTAATACTGGGTCCACTGCTAGATCGTATTATACAGATTCTGACTATTCACCTACTGGAACACTGGATCCAAACTATGAGCATGACAACCTTATCGTGAACTTAGGTGCCGTTGAAGGATTTATTAATCCAAATTCCTTAACTACTGTGGTAAGCATATTAGACAAATTCAACAACTACACAATTGAGGCTGTTATGGACAGTTTACATATTGAAACAGTTTCTGGACTTCGTCTTCTTGCTAACGACATGTCTACTATTGTGAACATTAGATTGCTTTTGCCGCTCATAGACATTAAATATGGTGTTTTTGAAGGGATCTCTTCAATACATGAATTCAAAGAAAAATCCGATCTTCCTGATCATCTTGAACTAACAGTTAACAATGTTTCAGCTCTGCTTGCTTTCAGGACAACGAAGACCCTTACTGGTGCTATCAGATTACTGGATAAAGTTTCAGTACTCAAGGAATCTACTTCAGCTGTTCATGTGAGAGAGGTCGCATTGAATATAGTAAAGTGTGACGAGTCATATGATGAACATGTCAGACAAACAAAAGTAATTCTGTCATCTTTGCATGATTTGGAGTTCTGGAACACAAGTAATGAGACTGAAGGGTTCATTGGATCTGTTAACACTAGGACCTATGAATGGGCAGTTGATGGGGATGAGCTTCCATGGTTTTCAGAATACCTAAATACCAATATCGCACATATATTGATGTTGAAGTCGAAGTTGAAAGAAATTTTCTCCAGAAAGAAGTTGGCCTTAACTGCATTGTTGTACAAAGTGTCAACGGCAGGTGCTCACTATCATATTGAACATGATCCTGCCGTCCTTACGAAACCTGCTTATATAATGAGGTCATCTCCTAATCATACCAGATCTCACGATAGTTGGAAAGTTGTGGTTAGACTCCGTCATTTGTTACACAGTCTTCCTCCACAGTGGCTACAACGGACCAGTTTAGAATTTCAAGATCACCAATGGAGTGTTGAAGATGGTTCATCTACTGTGGTTTTGAATATCTTCAGAAATTGGAGAAGTTGGGAGTTTTCAGATATTGCCAACTGTTTTCTCTTTAGAAAAGTCTTTGAAATTGAGGATTCTCAGGCACCAAAAAGCCCGGACATTTCTCTGAAACGATTTCATATCGCATTTGAAACCCTCGCGGCAAGATTGAATTCCCTTGACTTGGAGAACGATTATATCTGTCTAGACTTCTTAAACTGTTCTTTATCCTTCGAAGACTCGAGCAAACTGAACTTTGGATTTGGAAATAACAGCTCTATGGGAACACACATAAATGTTGTTTTCAGCTTGGAATCAATAAGAGATCGTTTTAGTCCTTTGTCCCTTAAATTGGCTGACTTTTTCAAGAACTTGAAATTAGAACCAGAGGAAAAGGTTTCGGAGAAAGAGATCAAGAAAAGTATAACTCCAAAATATTCTTTTGATATGTCATCCGTCATCAACAAGACTGAGCATAGGATCGTTATTGACAAGACTGGATTTTATTCTACAGGTAAGGGTCTTACATTGAATGCTTTAGCTGTTGCTAATGGTGGTATTCATGGTGACATGCCCTTCAACATAGCGATGGGGTCAGAAAGTTTAGCTTGTGAAGTTTTCTTATTGGGGAATACTGTTGCGATGTTAGGAAGCAAGGATGGGACTATAATTGTTTCAAACTCTGGGACTTTGAAGACAGGCTTGAAAAATATAGACTTTTCTTTATCAAAGTTCAAATTAAAGTGTGACCAAGGAACTGACGAGTACATTCTGTTCCTAGATACGTTAGCTACTCATGACTTGAACTTGGTTAAAGACTTGCTTTCAAGGAATAAACCTAAGCCTGCAAAAGAACCGGAACCAAAGAAGCCTATGAGTCTATTTGCCAAATGTCCTATTTTTTTCACCACCAGCATTGATAAGGTTACATGGGATATTGAACTTATATCTCCAGTAAAATACATCGGTCATCTCAGCGGAATAAGCATTAACACACATATTATCAATGATGTTTTGATCTCCAATTTGGCTGTTCATTCTGTTATAACAAACATTTTATCTTCAAAGGACGGCATAGAAAGATTGATGTATCTTAAAACAGAACTTTCGAAATTTCAACTCTTTTCCAAAATGCTTTTGGCTGATGATCATGACCTTCTCAATATCTTTACCAGCTCTGATCGTGCCGTGCTAACAATTCCTCAATTTGTTGAATCGTTGAAATCAGTTCAACAAGATAAGCAATCTGCAACAAATAACATCAAAAGGTTTAAGAATGTCTTAAGGAAATTCAAAGATATATCAGTTAATCCCGAGAAACCTAGGGAAAATGCCCAACAGTTAGGAAAGCAAAAGTCTCTTTTAACAAAGATTTTTGTCAAAAACAATTATGCTGCAGTGGTAACCTCATTCGAAAAAACAATTTACCGCCTTGATACACGTTCGGCTTCTTTGTCACAATTTAACTACGGTTTGAATGAGGACAATGAAATTAAACGTGTAAAGCCATATGGTGAGATGAATTTTCCAAACTCTAGATTTATTATCGGTTCCGGCAAAGATGAGTGCATTGTAATTGGCCTTAATTTGGATGTCAAGATCATCAATCCAGAAAAGATTGAGCATGAACTTCAATCATTGCAAGTGGAATTAAATCATTTTCGTTTGTTTTTAACACCTGATATTTTAACTCGTTTGTTAGTTATGAAAAAAGTGGTTTCTTCCATTGTTGAAAGCTGCATTTCAAACTCAAGGTCTTCTTCGTTGGTCGAAACTTCATTGCTGACAAAGACATCTAAAAGCAAGCAAGGTTCTGTGTTTGGATTCTATTCTATCCATATTTTAGCCTACAATATATGCCTAGGCTGGGTCTTCGATAATTCTGCAAGCAAAAGTAAAGGTATTATAATGGGTTGCGAAAGAATTTTTGTGGTATCAGAGGAAAAAGTGGGAAAGCTCACTCTTGTTGATGCATATTTATCTTTGGCACTGGGTTCGACTCCTCTAACATTTTTTAGTAAAAATGGAGAGTTCAGTGCACCAACCAGAGCCTATTTGCCACATATGCAGTTCATTTATGCGATAAGGTATCTGGATGGACATAAAGATGTTCACGCAACTGTTTCTGGTGAACAATTAGATGTGAGATTTGAAGCTGATGGTGTAAATGTTATCGAGGAAGTTTTGAAATCCATCAATCATTGTAAAGCTCTTTTAAACGACAAGAATGTTTTTGAGCAGAAAAAGAATGAGAAGCTGTCCACGTTTGAGAATGTTTCTATGGACAGAGTTGGGTTTCACTCCATTGAATGCATAACGAGATTTGCAGGTGCCAAGGTTGTTGTCTATAATACTGATGCTGAATGTTTTGAGGACTGTTCGTCTTTCACTTTAGAGTCGCCGGCTATAAAAGTGGCCCTAGAGTATGTTCATAATCCAAAACTTGCTGCAATAAAGAAGCATAACATTAAGATCGAAGTCATTACATCAGCTTCCAAAAATATATTGTATGCAACTTGTGTCCCTGTAATAAACAATTTGTATCATGGTGTCAGAAAAATGATGAGAAGTGCTGCTCCCCAATCGAAGAGCTCACCTACGGAAACCAAAGATCCTGGACCTCCCTCCCAAAATACTATATTAGATGATATTGGAATCAACTTCGGAATACGCGTTGAACCTCAAGAAATAGCTCTCAGCTGTGAACCTACCGCAAGAGTTCAAGCAATTGCATCTTGTGATGGTCTAGATTTGAGGGTTGGATCTTGTGATGATAGTGATGTTATTTGGACGCTTTTAAAGATTGAGGGATTAAGAGCCTCATTGCAACATGTCTATTCTAGAGAGACAAGTGGTTCTTTTGATATTGAAGAAATTTTACTCACTGCTTTCTATCACTACAAAGGAGATAAGAAATTGTCCACATCTACTTATGTGTCTGATGTGCAAGCTTTAGTTAATGTTAAGCAACTTCAGGATTTGGATCTTTTTAGAGACATTTGGATACCAAAGGAATTTTATCATTCTGAAGAAGATATTTCGACCTCCAGTAGAATAACGAAACGTGCTAATCTGGCCTCAGAGTCAATAGCAATGCCCTGGATTATTGACTTATTAATTTTAAAAGTGAATTGTACTGTGGATATGGGAAAATCCCTCGGTGTTTTGAATTTGAATATGAATAGACTTTGGGCTGTTTCAAGAAAGGAGATCACCTGGGAACAGAACTTGAGGTTGGCTGTTGAAAAAATAGCTTTGACATCTGAAGGTAGATTAGGAGGAGAATTAATTATTGATGATGTTACTTTACTGACAGCGATATCTTGGGTTGTAAATGAAAAAGTTTATGAGCATCCATTAGTTGTTATTTCTACCGGAATTGGCAGCATTCAGTCAAAGTCTTCTCTTGACTTCCATACATTTTTCGTTTGCAACATAAAAGAATTATCGTTAAATATTTTCAACAAGAGAGGTAAATCCTCCACTTCGCATGATTCTCTTTTTGCTACAGCAGATGTCGCGTCTCTTGAAGTCTATTTCACTGCCTTAGCAGCTTCGAACTTTTGGGATATTTACAATACTGCATTAAGAATCCATAAGGACATCAGAGTTTCATACAAGGAGGTGTTGAAAGATTCTTCAAATAAGACTTCGAAAGTTATGTTGAGGAAAATGAACAAATCAGATGAATCATTCAACGAATTAATGGATGCATTGACCACTAACTTGAATGTCAAACTTGGTCAAATTTTGGTTCATATCTATCCAAGTTCTTTGATGGATTCACAGGTTGTGGTATTCAAGTTGAGTGAGGCAAATGCTAAATTCTTCCAGAACACAAGTGAGAAGTTGGAAAATAGATTGAAATTGAAGATGACAGATTTTATTGTCTCACTATCAACATTCCAAAACAAAGTTAATGACGAAAATGCCTTCAATGCGATGTCAATTGAAGATTTCTTTAAAAATACAAGAGAAGTCAAAGGTGGAACTATATTTGTCTTCCCTTCAATGGTGATTGACATGGATATATGGCAAGAATTAAGAAGTAACGTAATAGAATACAAATTTCGCAGTTCTTTTGGAGGTAAAGTTGATATTAGATGGAATTTAGGTTCGGTGAACTTCATCCGTGATATGTGGACCTCCCACGCTAATGCACTTTCATCAAGGTTAGAATCTCATAGGAGAATTCAAACAAAAGGTGCAATCGAAATGCAAGCGGTATCAGGAGACAAGTCTTTATTTGAGACGGCTAACTTGGAAGACAAACTTAAGGATGTTGAGAGTGGCTCTAAATACAAATATGTCGCTTTGGCACCATTAGTTGCTGAGGCTCCACAATTGAAGGAATTAGGGGATGCTACTCCCCCTTTAGAGTGGTTTGGATTACACAGAACTAAATTCCCTAATATGACACATCAGATGATTATACTATCTTTACAGAAAATGGTACACGAAGTTGAAACCCAGTATGGCAGAATTTTGAAATGAATTTTGTTAATAGTATGTTATTATAGATACATACAAAATCTTTAGTTTAATAGGAATTATAACTATTTCATAGAGAAGCCACATCTATAAAGCATAAATAAAATTTGGATTTTCAAAATCTGTCAAATCGGCAAATTCTAAGTTTTCTACCTTGACGTAATCTGCACCTCTTTGCAGAATTTGCAGACGTCTTCTAACATTTCTTCTCCAAGTGATGTAGTAGATCATCAGGATAAGAACTGTGGCAGCCGAGTAACAGACAACCATTGAAATTTTGGCACCTGGATAATGTGGGGCTTGACTGGCCCTGAAGCATTGAGGACCAATAAGATTACCAGTGCAGTAACCAATAAGATAAATAGCATTAACAACGCTCTTCTTTGTCAGACCAGCGACATTTGAAGAGGAAACAGAAATGGCACAAATCATACCAACAACCAGAAGACTTAAAAGGTACATACCCAGAAGTTTCAGATTTCTATTATGGTCACAAAATGCTAATAAACAAGCGCAAACAATGTTGAACAGTGAAGTTACAGTAGCCAGCAGTAATCTATGCTTGAAGTACTTTGTCAAGAAGGCGACACCAATACAACCGACAATTTCACATGCACCTTTTGGCATTCCCATCAACAATGCTTGATCTGAGCTGTAACCAAAATCACTTTTTAATAAGATAGAACTGAAACTACCTAACAGACCATTGGTAACATCTTGTGCAATACCAAATAAGAAGAACAACCATGTGTTTATGTCTAAAAGTGCTTCTTTTAGCTGATGCATTTTGAAAGTTCTATTACCAAAACCTTGGTTGTTTGATCTGATTCTCTCAACGACAATCATCTTCTCGTCATCAGTTAACCACCAGGCTCCAGCTGGGGTGTCTGGGATGTGCAAAAAGAATAATACACCTACCAAAATTGACATGAGTCCAATGATAATGAAAAGAAGTTTCCAAGCATCGATTGGATATGAATCCTTATGCTTTAATAAACCATAGGCAATGGCACTACCCATGATAGTACCTAACCCGTTGAAAGATAACCAGCATGCGGTTCTTAGGAACTGTTCTTCTTTTTTGTACCATTGAGAAGTTAAAACCATCATGGCTGGTGTGATACTTGCTTCAAACATCCCTAAAAGAGTTCTTAAAGCGATGAATCCCAGATAATTAGGACAGGCGTGTAAACAAACCACTATACCCCACAACACAATAAACATGGAAGTGACTTTTGCCATTGGGAATCTTTGGATCAAATAGGAAGCAGGGAATTCAAAGAATAAATAACCCAAGTAAAAAGCAGAACCAGTCCATGAGTATCTGTTACCGGTCATATCCAAGTCCGTCTTCAATCCCATAACGGAACTATAAGAGTTGGAGTTTTTATCCATAAATTGCACAGAATACAACAACATCAAAAGTGGTAATAAGTACAAATCAATTTTTCTCAATATTCTCTTATTGGTGATGTCATCAACCACCATACCTTCAGATCTCAATGCCAATTCCATAGCTTGGTCAACTTCTCCGGTAATTTCAACTTCTTTCCCACTAGGGGATATAATTGAAGTGATTACACCATGTGTACCTATTTGCTCTTTTGTAAAAGAAACAACATGTTGAAGTTCATGTTCAGGAATACCTTTTTCGTTAGATGATAGATCAGAAGTCATCTTTACTGTTTGGTTTATTGTTCACTGATTTAGATATGCAAAATGTGATATTTATAAAAAAAGCATATCTATTTTGAAAATATTTTTCTTATCTTAATCTGAGAAACGTCTTATCAATGATCTTCAGTTTATTACCAAAAGGTAATTTTTCCCGCTCCATGTATTTAAGCTTAAAACACTTTTTTTTTTTTTAATCTAGTCAAAATCTTAGGATAAGACAAGAGAATAGCCGACGCAATTTATTGCACTTTTGTAATATCTTACCCATTTTCACCGGTAATCAATCATACATAGAAGGAGAAGGACGACTGATAAGGGAATGATTTAATAACAGTTTTTTGAAGAGGGAATCTGTTACGACAGAATGGTAAAATTTTACTGTTGTTGATCTAATACTTGTTTGACTTGTGAGGCTCTTTTGGTTAGACATGTCATTTTATTGCCAATGAGATATCGGCTGTCACATTTATTTTCCGTCCCTTGAAAATTGAAAAAAAGTACACAGACGGATAAGGAGGTTTTATATCCTTATGATTGCCAAATACAGATATTTTGCTTGAATATCATGGTATTTTAAGCCAGTATCGAAATGGCCTTCAACTACTTAGAATAATGGGAAAGAACCATTCATCTATCCTATAAAAAAGAAATATTCCTTATCAGCTAGACAGAAAATGTTTCTAACGGTAAGAGAGATATACTGAAAACGGAATTCTTATCTTTTAATTCAAGATCCAAAATTGTTAAAAGTAAGACCCACTCACGATTTATCAATTCAAGGTAAAAATCCGTTAAAGAAAAGATTCACTTTTCATACCATATCTTTCGCAAGAGTGAACTGGAGAACATGTGAAACTACTTCTATACCAAGAGGAATTATATACCACAAATTCATCTACCATTTTTGCATAACAATATGAACGACCTTTTTTTTGCCCTCAAATTTTTTTTTTTTTAAATTTTGCCTGCAATTTTTTTTGTGCGATGAAAGAAATTTTCTGGTAATACATTAGAGGTAGTAGCAGAGGTAAATATTATACAGATTCAATGTCAGATCTGAGAGACTATTATGAGGTCTTAGGTGTATCGAAAGATGCGACATCCGTGGAGATTAAGAAAGCATATAGGAAGTTAGCGCTAGCTCATCATCCTGATAAGGTTTCAGAAGAGTTGAGAGAGGAATCCGAAATTAGATTTAAAGAAATAAGTCATGCATATGAGGTATTAGCAGACGAAGACAAAAGAGCTAATTACGATCAGTATGGAACAGAGGACGGAAGGCCCTCTTTTGCCAATGATGGTGGGTTTTATTCTAATGGTGCTGAAGCAGAATTTGGCCCTGAAGATTTCTTCAATTTTTTTAATGGTGCGAATGCTAAACCAAGACAGCCAAGACAGCGTAGGACAGACGATGCACACATAAATGTTGAGATCTCTTTAGAAGATCTTTACAAAGGAAAAGTCATTAAGACTACATCAACAAGGAATATCATTTGTAAGTCTTGTAAAGGATCAGGTACCAAACCTAATGCCAAACTAGACACTTGTGTGATGTGTAACGGTGAAGGGCAAAAGGCCAAGTTAAGAAGGTTGGCACCAGGTATGGTTACACAGGAGTATGTTAAATGTACCAGTTGTGAAGGTACTGGTAAAGTTTCTAGAAAGAAAGATAGATGTAAGAAATGTGATGGGAAGAGAACTAGAGAAGAGACAAAGATACTAGAATTTAATATTGAGAAGGGTTCCAAATCTAAAGGTAAAGTTGTCTTAGTTGGAGAGAGTGATGAGGAGCCAGGAAAGGTAACTGGTGATGTCATATTGAGTTATACTACGAGGGCACATCCATATTTTGAGAAAAAAGGTGATGATCTTTACTTCAAGTTAACAATAAAATTATTTGAAGCATTATGTGGTTTTACCAAGAAAAATTTAATTAATACATTGGATAATAGAAAATTGTCATTGACTGTTCCTCAGGGAAAAGTGTTGCAACCAGGTGATTATATTAAAGTTGCCAATGAAGGTATGCCATTGACAAGTCAAAATAAATCTTGGTTTGGAGGTAGTGACCAAAGAGGAGATTTATATATTGAATTAAACATTGAGTTTCCAAAAGACAACTGGTTTTTAGAGAAGAATGAGTTGAATACGGTGAAATCAATCTTGTCTAATGTCAAGTACCCAACGCCATTTTCTAATGGCAAACCTGGACTGGAAGATGACTTGAATAGTTATGATATTGAGAAATTTACTATTGCAAAGAGCGTGGCATTGCCTGATTACAAAGATGATGCGGAGGAAGAGGCAGGCGAAAACGGAGATGGAAATGATTATTATGACGGATACTATGAAGGTGCTGCAGAACCTGAATGCCAACAGCAGTAATAATAAAAACGATAATCTGCTTATTATGGGTGAGATCTTATTTCATTTTTTTTATTTTTTTTATTTTTTTTTATTTTTTATGATATCAGTTTTCAAGATTGCATGTTCATGTATATAGATTGTTTGCTACAGGAATATCAGATAGCAGAAAAGAATTGAAAATTTGAGTGATTGATGATTAAATTGAGTGTAATATTTGTAAAAAAAAAAAGTATGGGTAAACAGCAGTAGTTTATAATGAATATCTGAAATTGATGTTTTCAGAATCTGTATAATCTTTGAAACCATCGATAATAGCTTGTTGCTCCATCTCATCGGTGTAAACTCCACCGGCAGCTTCATCTCTTATTTTGTTTCTTCTCATTAATATTAATCTGTAACAAACAGCTAATACCATCATTCCTGCATAACTGGTCATCAATCCGATTAAACCAGAGTTATACTTCGGTGCTTCTCTAGTATAAAAGATATTAGCACCAACAATATTACCAGCAGCATATAATGCGAACCAAGTACCGACGGAAACAGTCTTCTTTGAGTGACCTGCAACATTGGCATTTAAAAGGATCCAACTCAAGATAACTGGAGCTCCAATGATGTATTGTAACCATGTGCAGCCGACCAAGGACCATTTCTTTTCTAATGGGATAACATGAATACCGATTAAACCAGCCAAACCTGGAATACAAGAAATAAATAACAAGTAACAACGCATATTTTTATAAGTTATAGCAATGACACCACATGTGAAGACGAAAACCAATTCAATAGCACCTGTAGGTAATTGTAAAGCAGTGGCACTTAAACCAGAAAAACCGAAACCTCTGATAAGAGCTGATTGGAAATTTGAAGAGCCACCATTGACAACACCACATCCAAGACCAATAAGGGCCAAGATCAATACAGCTGGGTCTTTTAAAGCTTGTAAAGCTTGCTTAGGTTTAAATTGGGTATCTTTGACACCCATAGAGTTCTTAGCAACTCTATCAACAACAATCAGTTTTTCCTCTTCTGTTAAGAATCTAGCATTGGCTGGAGAATCTGGACAGAAATAGAGGAAGAACATCGACCATACAAAATTCAATAAACCAATAACAAGGAAAATTAATTTCCAAGGCTTGATAGCAGCATGTGTAGCATGACCTAATCCAAAAGCCAATAATGCCCCAACCATTGTAGATATACCATTACAACTCAAGAAACAGCACATTCTAAAAGGTTGCTCTTGTCTTGTATAAAACATTGAGTTGATCATCATACAAGATGGAGAGATGGACAGCTCGAAAAGACCCAACAAAAATCTCAATACCAAGATTCCTCCATAGTTGGAGGCACCAATATGACCAATCAACAATACAGCCCAAACAAATAACATACAACCAGTGAATTTGGCCACTGGTACTTTTTGGATGATATAGTTAGCTGGTAAAGCCCAAAACAAGTAACCAAAATTGAAAATAGCAGCTGTCCATGAATATCTTTGACCAACATCGATGCCTAAATCTGATTTGAAAGAATAAGCAGCGGCATAGTTCAAAGATAATTTATCCAAGAATTGTAAAGTATAAGTTATACACAAAATGGGCATAATCCACCTATCAATTTTACGTCTAATCTTGGCATAAGATTTCTCATCAATACCACTCTTATCTAAATTTTGAGCCCGTTCATAAAGATCTAAACCTATGACATGTGAAGTATCTTTGATTTGATCGTGAATAGCAGCTATCACTGGAGACTTGTAAGCTCTAATTTCACTTCCATTGATTGAGGACTCTTCAGCAACACCAGGCTGCTTCTCTGTTAATTCTTCTTGAGACATGTTATTGCTATTGTAGCTTTTGCCTAAATCGAAAAGAAAAAATTTCAGGTTTTATATAAGATAAGTTTTTTTTTCTTGTCCATTTCGTTATCTAAGCTAGGCAAGACCGACAGCTGGCGGAGAAAGAAAGAGATGAGTGGCTAGGCACATCGGGAGAGAAATTTTAGTTGTGGGCCCTTTAGGCGCGTTGCCTTCCTTCTTGGGCCCTTAACCCCATGAGCATTAACTATTTGAGACATAGTTATCAGCAGATCTGGATGGGAAAGGAAACCCGCTAAGAGATAAACAGAATGTGGGACTACATATGACACCCTTATCTGAAGCTTCTATCAAAGAAATGTGTAGACCTATCTTTCAAAAGGACCCTGATAGGCTGCAATTCTCGAAATTAGTGATATCTACTTTGATAAAATCTACACGCTACCCATGATTGGTCCACTATTTTCAATTTATGGACCCTGTCTCTTCGTTTTTTGATTTCAGTTATTAGCGATCTTGATATTCTTGAATTGTTATTATCTTATCAACATATACAGATATGATATTTTCTCAGGAGATTACTTGAATAAGCAGTGCCAGTTCCACTATGAGGGCATCTCTTCAAAGAATTTTTCACTTAGTGAAGAAAAAAAAAAATTACGAAGGGAAAAAAAAATCAAACAGACAAAAAATTGAAAAGGAAAATAACACGTTAAGGAAGAAGTAGACTTTTCAATTAGATACCAATGTCAATACTAGAGAGAGTAACGAGGTTAATTGAAAGGTATAATTTACTCCCCAGATTGGTGAGACTGTTATCTTATATATCATTTTTACTTGCTATCATAGGAACAGGCTGGGTGTTTGTCTTACCAATCAACGGACAATACAGAAACACATATATATCCGAAAATGCATTAATGCCCTCACAGGCGTATTCTTTTTTTAGAGAGAGCGAGTGGAATTTCTTAAGGGGCTATAAAGATGAGGTGATCAATATGAAACAGGAACCATTGGCTCTGAGAAACGACGAGCTTGAGAAATGGTTTAATGATATAGGTTACAAGAGTTCAAGACATTTTTTCCAATACGATGATGGTACTCAAGGTGAAAATTTGTATGCCATTTTCCACTCTCCAAGAGCTGACTCAGAGTCTATATTAATATCAGCACCTTGGACCACTTCCACACAAGAATTAAACATTGGTGGTGTGTCGTTGCTGGTCTCTTTGGGAAAATATTTCAGCAGGTTGAATATTTGGTCTAAAAATATTATCATTGTGATACCGCAAGATCTGAAATTTGCTTCTAGATCCTGGGTCGATCTGTATCACACAGAATTTGATAACACTGGTGGGTCCATTGAAAGTGCTATTGTTGTCGAATTTGCCAGTGAAAATGATGAGCTTCATCATATCGAATTAGAATACGATGGTATGAATGGACAATTGCCTAATTTAGACTTGCTCAACTGTGCCGTTTTCATAGGCGAACATGAAGGATTCAAAATGGCATTGCAAGGTAATGTCCAATACGAGACTAACTATTACAATAGATTAAAAATAATGTTGTTGGGTATCAAGAATTTGGCAATAACTGGAATAAGATCAAATAGTTGTGAGACTTTCAGCGGTTGGAATATTCAAGCTATTACTTTAAGAGCTGTAGGTACTGAACCATTTGATATCACAACTTTTGGAAGAGTTATCGAAGGTATATTCAGATCCGTTAACAACTTGTTAGAGAAATTCCATCAGTCTTTTTTTTACTATTTGATGATACAACCAAGAAACTTTGTTAGTATTGGAACCTATTTACCAAGTGCTGTATTATTAAGTGTCAGTTTTGGAATTGCGTCTTTGAACAGTTTCTTAAATAATCAAGTTCCATACTCCGATTTGAAGAAAGAGATAAAATCGTGTTTTGTCATTTTTGCTATAATCTTAACCTTGAGTATTTCAACTGGTGTGTTCTTGCAGCAATATTACTTGAACTTGTCTGATACTATAGTCAATGGTATCTTACAATTCAATTTATCGTTATCAGTGCTCCCAGTATTCAATATCAAGAGAGTAATTGGGTTTAACAAAAATTTAAGATATGTCTTACAAAGTTGGTCATACTTGTACATGACAATGATGTTAGTATCATTACTTGTGGTTCATTTCACATTACTGTTTAGCATAGGTGTTATCTCACTTTCACTATTATTGATCAAAGTCGAATATTTCCCAGGTTCTAAATATAAGAAATTCAAACACATCATAAATTCTGTGTTGTTGACTATATCGAATCCATTTACATCACTTGTAATAATTTCATACTTAGATCAGATGCCAATTTTCCAAGTGATGCAAAACTTGTTATCAAGCTGGAGTCAATTACAATGTTGGACATGGTTTATCATAATAATCGGATGGTATCCAACATGGTTATGCATTATGTTATCTTCTATATAGTGTTTTTTACTTCGAAATCAACAAAACAAATTTTTTGGCATACAAAAATGAGACACAAAAAAAAGCCTATTTATATTCATTCATAAATTTCTTGTGGAAACTTTCCCAATCGTAAATCCATTGAACCCCTGGAGCTAAGAAAGTAGTTCTAACGTGGTAAGTACCTTTCTTTTGACCAAAACCTGAACCAGGAACAGCACAAATACCTGTGTTGAGCAATAACTCTTGACAATAAAATTCATCTGGTGCATATCCAATTTCTTCTGCCTTGGCAATAGCCTTAGCAGGAATGTCAATTTTTGGGAAACAGTACATAGCACCTTGTGGTTGTTGACATTCAACACCTTCCATCTTGTTGAAACTTTCATATAACAAATTAGCTCTTTCTTCCAAAGCATCGTGGATTGCAACTCTTTCGTTCTGGTATTTTTGGTAACTTGGTTCACCTTTCTTTGGAGGATTGATCATCAATTCAACTAAAGCTTGACCAGTGACAACTGGACAAAGTGAGATTGAAGCTAATTTCAAGATTTCTGCTCTAACTTCAGCAGAGAATCCGATCAATTCCATGTAACCACCTCTTTGACCACATTCACCACTGACACCTTTAGAAGTTGAATGTAAAGAGGCTAATTGAACATTGTCGAATTTGCCAGGATATTGTTGTTGCAATTTCTTTAAGACTTTTCTCATTGAGATGAATTCACCTTGGAAGACATTTTCTTGATAAACTTCATCGGCAATAATAACCATACCGTACTCGGCAGCAACTGCAATGATTTCTGAAATGGTCTCTTCATTCAAGATTGCACCTGTTGGGTTACCTGGGTTGATAACTACCAAGGCTCGAACGTCAACACCTTTGCTTTGGTTTTGTTTGAACAAAGTACGTAATTCGTTTGTGTCAACTGACCAGTTACTTGACTCGTTCAAGTAGTATGGAACCACTGGAGAATTGTTTAAAGCCAATGTAGCAGTATACAATGGATATTGAGGTATTGGGATCATGAACCCTGTCTTTTGACCGTTTGAAAGAATCGATAACAAGTATGAAACCAGAGTGGATGCACCGGTTGTTAAGAAGATATCATCGGCTGAAGCTTCAAAACCATCTCTTTTTGCAATGAAATTTGCAACTGACTGTCTGACATATGGAACACCTTGAGAGTGTGAATAGGCACCAACAGAACCGATATTCTTTAATAAGACCTTCAGTCTTTCTAAGACATCTTCTGGGAACTGCTTTGCAACAGATTCAACTTTCAATAAATCTGGATATTGCAAAATAGCCAAGATCTGTCTGTAGTAAGTCAAAGGTTTTTGGTCTAATTGTTGAGGGTTACCAATATTGGCATTGATGATTTTCTCAAATGGTAAATGACAATCTTCTTTCAGTAACTCGACTCTCAATTCTTCCAGCTTTGTTGGAATTCTACCTCTAACGGCATATTTGGCAGCAACAGCGTGTTGGTTCAACTTGCTAACTGTCAACTTAGTAGCTGGTTCAAAAGATACTGACAACATTCTCTTGCTAGCTGAAGATACAGCAGCAAATTTGATTGAAGCATTCTTCAACGATAATTTTGTAGTGGCAGTTCTGATCATCCTGTTCACCCCGGATTTTACTTATTATTCAGCTACTAGTCAGTCAGACAATTTTCAAAGAAATAATTGGAGATTTAAAAATAAAAAAGTGAGTGATTCACCGAAAATAAAAATAAAAATAAAAATAAAATAAAAATTTTTTTCTTCTTCCCTCTTCTCGAAAAACTTGGACTTCTTTCAATCGGCTAACTTCTTAAAATGGAACTATCCGTCATATCTGAAAACTTCAGGTAGTCCAAACCACCATCCTCTCTTATCGGTGCTTCCAGTGCTTTTTTTTTGTAAAGTTTGTTGCATCTGGTCTGTCTTAGCCCACCATTCGTGATTCACTGGATCCAATCTCATTGACTCTGAATCTGTGGCCCAGTCTGAACCCATGTACTTAAAATTGGCTATAAGAAGACTTTCAGACTCGAAGTAGTGGATGGAGTAATCCTCAATGTGGTAATGTGACATTCTTTCGAGTACTTGCGGAGGAGGATTAGCATGAATCTTGAAATACTCTTCTGCAAACTCCGACTTCAACTTGATGACTTCGCATATTCTCTTTCCTGGGTGCTTGACAGTCATTGCTTTTTTTTCTTTAATTATCAATATTATTATATGAATGAGGAGTCTGGGAAGATGCCGTGTTATTTCAATTAACTCGGTATGCTTGCAATCCAATAAAAATATCAAAAGTCACAATTCAACTTAACTTTATTTTATTTAATTATTTCAAACTTTTTTTTTCTGAGATTTTCCTCGAGGAAATTCTTTTTGTGGGGAGATTTTACTTTTGAATATCCTTTGTTGTTTTGGATTCCAAGAGAAATGCCTTAGTGAAATGATACTTGAAAGTTATTACAAGTGAGAAACCCCCCACAAGATGAGGGGGGGTGATTACCCACTTACCCCAGAATTTCGAAATCCCTGTCAAAAAAAAAGTGAATAAAAAATCAGCAGATAAAGTTGTTGATATACTTCTGGAAGGCTATGGATAAGAAAATGGATAAGACATGTGATTTTTAAGGGAAAAAGTCTATGCAATTATCTATATATAATTTTATTTAAGGATTTTTGAATATGAGGAAAAGTTTCTGCTAGCAGTCCAATCAACATCATCTAAGATTTTTAAAAACTCAGAGTTATCTTTCTTCTGTTCATGGTACAATTCGTAGAGCACCTCGCTGCATAGAAGCCTAATACGGTCATTTTGTGAAGTGCATAACAATTGAATCAACCGAGTCTTACCTTTGTTGAAGAAAACATCATTCTGTGATAAATACATCATTTTGAAAAGTTTGAAACATGCTTTAAGTCTTGTTTGATTCTGTTGGTTTAATTGCAAATTGAATACTTTTATAAACAAAGACTTGAATTCAAACGTATCAGGGAAACTAACATTCCACTCAAAAAATCTTTGGAAAAGTATTAATGTTGAGTTTTGTAATTTAAATAATCTGTCTTTGCATTTGAATTGATATTTCTCATAGTTGGGAATTTCAATTTGTAAAAACTGACATTGGGTAAAATTTATGGATAAATCTGTAGTTTTTGATAAAATGATACTGAAATTGTTCAACATTAACAATTTTAATTCTTCGTTACTGCCCATAAATCGTATTAGCTGTTTCATTGAATCCTGGATCAACTTATTTGAAGAAATAACACCACCTGAGAGGAAACTGTAACCTTTACAGAATTCCAATTTTAGCAAGTCCAGATACTCATCTGACCTTATAGATATCTCAGATTTGAAAACATTCAACAACATATCGAAATAATTTTCTTCATCAACTAACAGTTGTTTGGTGAGATTGAAAGTCTTAACAAACAATTCGAAGGATTCATGCCTTATCTTGTCAATCATATCAAAATTCAATCTTACCAATTTCAAATTAATATAATTGATGATGTTTTGGTTTTTTCTAAGTAATTCAAAATTTTGAAGAATCAATCGAATAGTCGACAACCTTAGCCTACTACCGACGTCACCTTGACTTGTGATAGTATAGTCATCTAATTGATTTAATATTCTTACCATATAACCCTGATCAAATTGGGAGACTCTTGATAAATAAACTGACAAACTTTCGATTAAACTAGATCTCACATCGCTATCTTGTTTCTCGTCTTCAATTATATCAATTAATTTATTTAATTTAGAATCATCCAAGTGATGAAATGAACTGATACTTCTAGATATAACTAAATTATTACCCATCTTTATGTGGTAAATTAATTTATCAAAAATCTCCTCAGTTATGGCAGTCTCTGATAGGTTGTCTATTATCATTGAAAATTTTGACAGAATCTCTTTGGAATTTGAGACTCTGATGATGCTGAAAATTAAGTCGATTTGGTCTTTGAAAATTGACTCATGGTAAACTGAGATCAACGTTGAAATGATATATAATATTTCTTCACCTTTTGTAAAACTTTCCTTATGTGAATTGAAAGTTTGGCTTGAAACCATGTTAGTAATCAGTTCTAATCTTATAGGTTTTAATGCCACTAATTCCGCTAATAGATAAAAGAGTCCAGGTTTATAATTTTTCTCCAAGACAAGAGTATCTATTATCATTTCAATCTTGTCGAGATTGATAAATTTAACAAAATATTTAGTACTCAATTTCCTAATATCATAATCATCGTTAAAACATAATCCATACAATTGGGAAATGAAAAACTCTTTAAAATTGCTATTGAAGTTGTAAACAAGATCTTCTGAAAGGCTGAAACTTTTCTTTATGTCACCTAATACCACAAAATCTAATTTCTCGATCAATTTCAACTTGAAATAGTTCTCGTCTAGTTCCCAGTTGTTGAAACTTTGATATATAAAATCACCAAATCTTCCAATCAATTCCTGCATTACAGCACTTGCTGATCTTCTAATCATTATATCTTTATCAAAGAGTGTTGTTAATATCAAATCTTGGAATAACTGTTTCAATAAATGCAGATCAAGATTTTTATATTTCTTCAATAAGGACCAGGCAATGTAACATGTCAGATCCCTGATGTTTGAACCAACGGTATAAGTCAACCTGTTTTGCTCTAAGAAAAAAGTCTTGTGAAGTATTGATACTAACACTGGTAAATTTTGTTGTTGAATAATCCTGGAATTACAAAATTCCAGCAATGCGAGTAATGTGCCATGATATTTATTGACATTAATCAAGTCTGAATCTATTTGTAACTCAGTAAATGAAGTTTCTTCCAAATTTGGAATTTCTAGATCTTGCAATAACACACCAAATAGCTCCTGTTGAAAATCCAGATCGAGTCTCAAACATATTTTAGCCAATTGCCTTGATACACAGTATCGTATAACTGTACTGTTATAATCCAATTTGGAAATCAAGAAATTGATTATATCTTCTAAGAACTCGATTTTATCTAGTAATATAACGAATTCACTAAGTTTCCCCAAATTTTTGATACTGTATTTCAAAATATTCAAATTATTGGAACCGAGTTGTGATTTGACAAATTCATTATGCACATTGACGAAACTCTCGAGATTCCTTACTTGACCAATCTTTAATAAATTGTTTAAGATTTTCAAATAGTTCAATAGCAAATAGTCACTTGCCGAATTTGATTCAGATACCTTGTTATAAAAATCTCGTAAGAATTCTGTGTTGTCAGATCTGGATAAAAATCTACTCATCAATATAGCCGCCACGTCCAGTTCTTTGCTATTATTAACTGAAAATTTCAAACCTAGATCATAAATTTGTTGCGGTAACATGGAATCAACAGACTTCAATTCAAAAGGATTCAATACCAAGATAGATAACCACAATAATAAGAAGAAATTCTCTTTCCAATCCAATCTTTGAGCAAATTTATCCATGATGGACTCGATAAGGTATACATCACTCGATAAACAATTGCTTATTGTCTTATAACCTCTCACTTTAGTAAACTGATAAAATACATTACTTATCGCCACATTCAATTCACAGTTTGAATTAATATCGTAACGCTGACACAATTTCCCTATATAGTTGTTCAAATGCTTATCAAGTAATTGTGGTGATGGTTGAAAATTTTGGATCTTGACAAGTAAATCTGCTAGCACAGCTAAATTTCCGGATAATAAAAGATCAATTCCATTCCCTATTTCTTCCAATAACTTATCCTTGATCTTAATGATCTCTATTTCATCGTTCTCCATCGTGAAAGCTTCAACTATCCATGAAACGTTTCCCAAATTTTTCTTTTTTGAGATTTTTTTTTTTTGTTTACAAATTTCGATCTTAAACTCATCGCATTGGAATAAATAAAATAAATATATAAATAGAATAAATATATCATTGCAAGACGTCTTTCAAGTTGATATCTGCGGAGCCTCTTTCTAAAGGCTGTGGTTGTCCTTTCAGTTTCTTCCATCCGATGAAAAACAATATTCTATAAGTCAGAGGTAATATTATTTTGCCGTTTTCAACTTCTCCATGTAAAGTCTTGTAAATCAGATCAGCACTAATCAAGACATCTCTACTCATTTTGATTTCATCAATGCCCATAATGGAATTACTTTCACCCATTTTTTGTAAATCTGCCATCAAACTCAATAGAGTTGGATAACATACTACAATTTCTTCAGCGTCAATAGTTACCAATTCAAAACCTGAATTTTTCAAAAGATTTGACAAATCTTCAGACCTGATAAAAGGTGAAACGTGTGGTGAAACACCGCCTTTCCTCTCCATCTCGGCAATTTGTAAAGAAGTTCTCAATTCAAATAATGTGTCAGTGGTAAATAAGGATCCCATAAACATTCCATCAGGTTTCAAACTCGAGTTTATATTTCGCATCAATTGAGGAAGATTGTTTGCCCAGTGAATCGATAAATTCGAAATCACACCATCAAAAAAGTTTGCATCTGGATGCTGATACGTCTCTTCATCATGCACAACTTTTTCAATATTGATACCAGGTAAATGGTCAAACTGATTCTGATTAAGCAAATTCTGGCAACTATCTAGCAACCATACGTTGGCCAACTTCTCCTTGACTATATTGCTAGAGCTATTACTATGACTCAATTGCGATAAGAAATTAGAAGAGTGAGATCCAAAATCCATCAAGTTAGGGAAGTTTCGATTTATGTACGATAATCTCTCAATAGTTCTCTTTGCAACTTCATCTCGGAGATACTCAACATCCTTATTCTTGAAATCCAAAGAAGCTCGGTATCTCTGTTTTAATTTGACCAGTCTATTAAATATTTGAGGGACTTTGCTCATCTTACCTTCATAAATTCTTGCAATTGACTCTTGAATTTATTTGCTTTATGTTTTTCTCTTAAAAGTTGAAAAAAAAAAACCCTAAAGAAAAAAAAATGGAGAAATTGCAAAAACTCATCATCTTTCCAGTGAGAACATTGAGATGATCCGAGTAATAAAGATCAATAGGTTTTATTCGAGCCATCGACCAGTTACTCTGTCTCAGAATGTTACTAGTATATTGAAAGACTTGAATTTAATTGGCGAAAACGACAAAGATATAGCACCACATAAGGAATCAACCGAAGTGGAAGTGGTGTATAGACAGTTAAATCTGCTCACACATAAGGGTCAGTTTCAACTGAAACTAGTTGATCAGTTGAAATTGTATAATAATTCTCATAATTTCAAGAGTTTTTATCGTTTATTGACTAAGCTAGCGTTCTTACACGATGACGTACCCAGTATTCATGTATACAATCAGATATTCAGGTCAATCTTTTTAATGATATCAGACAAGAAATCTACACCAGTGTCAAATTCTTTAGCACAATTCTCATTAAATTTGGCACATGAATGTACCCAAATTGGCCTTAATGAACAAAGTTTCCATTACCTAGACAAGATCGTTGCTTCATCTGGTTTATTACAATTACAATTGCAATATCAAATAATACTAGACAAATTTAACTATTTTAATATTTCATACTTAATTTCCAGTGGTCAGTATGAAAGATGCGTTGATTTTTTCAATCTGACCTGGAACCAAGAACTGGAGTCTACTGATAACTTATTGGTCGATTTAAATATTTACAAATTGATACTATTGAGTTTAGACCGACTGGATTATAAGCAAGTTATAAAATTTTTGGAGATCATTAAAAATTACTCTAAATTGTTGGTTCGGAGTGATGTTTGGTCAAAGATTGTTGTTAGTGCTGCCATGGATAAAAACTATAATATGTGTCTATACTGTTATGATGAATTTATAAAGACAAATTTGAATAATTTTTCAGAGACACTTTTATTCAAGATTTGTGAGGTGTTTGCAGAAAATGGCGACATGACCAAAACTATTGAGTTGATGGATTCAATGAAACTAATTTTTGAGTTCGAGGCTGTTGATTCAAGAATGGTTTCCATAATATTAGAAGGGTATTGTAGTAGTACCGTCTCTGAAGGTTACCGTCATAGCTGGAATGCCTTAAATAAATTTGAAGATATTCAATTGGAGAAACAATATTTTACAAATATTTGCTTCTACTACCCAGTTTTGAAATCGGCAAAAGCTATCAACAAGATAGTAGCTGATTTAGAACTGTTGAATGCAAAGGATCAACTGAAAGATATAATTTACTATACGATTTTCAAAAAAATTTGCAATGATACAAATTTAACAGGAATATCTTTCTTGATACAAGAGTTGGTGAATAATGGTAATGTTGATCAAATTTTCAAGAATTACAATATCATTATCAACTCAATATCAAGATCAAACAGTAGTAAAATTTTCACTTTGAATTTTTTCAATATTCTAGAATCACATAATATAAATTTAACAACAAAGGAATACTACATGTTGCTTAAAAATTCTGTATTTGGGAATGGCTGTGATAATTACAGTTTGACAAAATATTTAATAACTAAGCAACTAGATCAATACCATGATTTAACACCTGCTCAAATGAATTTGTTAGGAGATTTGCAAGATAATGACATATTGAATTTCTTACAGATTTATCTGAGCAATAATCTACAAAATCAAAAGACCAAAGGTTATAAAAAACTCCTTACATTCGATTTAGAAAAAGACATTTTGAAGAATAATGGAAGAATTGATAATCGTTCAAAAGGTGGGAAACATAATAGGTACAACTATAAATACGATATTGAAAATAACGAACTGCTTTCATCGTTATGATGAACTTATTTAGTAATAACATCCTGTATATGACATTATCCATTGTAGTTTAACTCAACAATTATCTCGGTGTTTGATGTATTTTTCAGGGACTCATCACAAAAAAAAAAACAAAAACAATTTGATCCGAATAAACCCAACAGAAAACATATTCATTGTAAAAATAAATAGAATGGACGAGATACTAAGAAGAAGATTGATTCAAGAACCCGTCATGTCAGAAGAAATGATCGATGAACAAAGTGTGTTACTTAGAAATGGGGATAACCAGACTGTAAGCATGCAAAAAAGTACTACGCAGAAGAAGAAGAAAATTGTATTGTATCATTGGGATGATATACCTGAATGGCAACGTGATAATGAACATATCCACAATGGTTATGTGAAGGAGACAATGTCATTGAGAGCTTGTTTCGAGTCTTTGGGTTATTTGCACAATGAAACTGTGAACATTTATTCTCATCTTATACCTGGTGTGCTATTTTTCACACTTTTGACCTTCTCCATCCTGTATATCTTTCCGATAAAAATTTATGACTCTTCAAACTGGATCGATTATGTTGTCATTGGATTATTCTTTGCCGGTGCTAGTGCTTGTCTAACATTGTCCTCGATTTTCCATTGTTTTAAAGCTCATTCACTTCCAATCTCTATACTAGGTAATAAATTGGATTACCTTGGAATAGTGATATTGATTGTGACTTCCATGGTTGGTATCATTTTTTACTCATTTATTGACAGATTTTGGACCGGTATAGCTTTTAACTCAATGGTGTTAGGGTTCGGCGTTATATGTGGTATTGTTAGTATGAAAGATGAATTCCGTAAGCCTTCATTGAGAGGCTTAAGAGCGGCAATGTTTGTTATATTCGGTTTGAGTGGTGTATTGCCGGTTTTTTATGGAATATATTTATTCGGTTTGAAAGAAGCATGGGAAAGGTCTGGTCTAGGTTTCGTCTTGTTGGAACTGTTTTTTTACATAGCCGGTGCTACATTATATGGATCCAGATTTCCTGAAAGACTTGCTCCTGGAAGATTTGATTATTTTGGTAACTCGCATCAGATTTTCCATTTCTTTGTTGTCATTGCAGCTTGCTGCCATTTCACAGCATTACTTCAAAGTTATAATTACGCTCATCAGCAAATAATTCCATTAATATCATCATTATCTATATAAGCTTTTCTTTATATATATTTCTAATTTCAAAAGACTGCCCCACCACACACAAATAATCTTTCTTGGTTATTTATGCACCACCTTACTATTCTCTTACAACTTTTCATTAATATTTGTTTATCTATAATACCATCATTCGTAATCAGGTACAATTCGTAACTCTTAGTGACAAGAACCATACCTAGCACATCTTTGTTCCCATTTTTGAACTCTAGATATGAAATAAAGTTTGATCCCGATTTCTGACCACTGCTGTAATAATTCAAGACCATCATTTGTAACTTCTTATACATGTACATCAACTTGGAATGCTTTTCAGTGTTAGAAGAACTGGTAACATTTTCAATCTCAGGAAAGACATACTGTATATGTTTCTTGGATTTATAAACAAAATGCCTTATCAAAGGGGTTGGAATATCGACATTGATTAGTATCCTAGACTTTGGTGTATATAAAGATTTGATCAATTCTTTTACCAAGCCATTTTGTGCAGTCAAATCCTCTATGATACTATTTGCAACATCCCTCATTTCAAAAAATGCCGACTTGTCAGCTGAGATCAATATAAGAGCCATTTTATTTCTATCAATATCTTCTTGATTCAACAGCAAATTTTCGACAAATTCTTTATTTTCACCTTTGCAAATTTTAGTCAAATCAATAAATTTGATGAAACTGTATAAAAAACCATTCATATTGAATTTTGGTAAACATGTTGGAACCCAAAACTCTTCTTCACTATATGAATCATCAACATTGGATTTAAAAGTATTTGTATTGAATATCATTTCAAATAATAATTGCAAATCTGAAGTATGTAATGAGTGCCTTCTAGGTCTCATAACTGTTATCAATCTACCATTTGGTACCACCACTAAACCGTATAATAAATTGGAAGAACGATTCTCTAATAACAAATCATCTAATGAAGTCCTTACAATGCTCTTCATTTTAATAGCTTGTAATCCACCAATTACCAAACCTGGATTCAAACTGTTGGATAAGTCATTGCATATCGAGTCCAAGCATGCAATATCTGACCTGCCTAATAATTTTCTCAAGTCATAATTTTCCCGTTTGGCAAATACTCTATTAATATGAGGTTTCGAAAGCATTACAAGCAAAAAATTATATAAGAATTGTAACTGCTGTGAAAGTTGTAAATCTGTTTCCTCCTTTGATGACACTGCCATCAATATGATTGGTGATTGGTTATAAAATGTAAATCTGGTGTTATTTGAAGTAACAAAGGATCTCAAATTGTCATCATTGTTCTCTTTAAAATAACTCATTATGGTTTGGATTATCCCCATGTATCCTGCAATAATCTCATCAGATCCATGCATTGAATAAATTGGCTTCCCAGCTGATGACAAAATGAAAAAATGCTTTTTAAATTTTAAGAATTGGTCCAAATCGTCAGTATCATCTGACCATTCGTTTTCAATTGGTAAAGATAATTCATCCATGATATCACTATCAATGCTGTGCATTGAATTTTTCAATATACTATTGTCATCTCTAATCAACTCGTCAATTGTACTGCCCATATTCTCGTCGTCTGATTCTTCGTAAATCTTCAAAGTCGGCACTGTACTTCTACCAGTGGAGTTGGAGACAATATTATACAATTCTTCATTATCAAGATCATTGTGATCTAAAACAGGCTCATCTATGGAATCAGTATCGTCGATGGTGAGGGTGCTGACACCATCAGCTAATGAAACCGAGGTCGTCAGCTTTGTGTTCGATATGAGATCTGGAAACATCAATGAATGGTTGGAAAGCGATATGACGGACTTTCTCTTCAACAATTTTGGTCTCTCATTACTATTCCCATCATTATATTCTCGTATATAATTGTCATCTAATTCTGGAGAGTCCCCCATTTCTTTATCTGTTGATTGATATACAGTTTAGCCCCAGAGTTTTCTTTATTCTTTATTTTTTTTTTTTTGGATTTTTTTTTTTTTGGATTTGTGTTTTAATGTAATTTTGCAATATACAAATCGAATGATAAATTAATGGGAAGCCATGTCACAGACTCCAATAAGCTCATCTTCGGCACAGTTTGTGCCTAATAGGGAAAGGAAATCTTCGGTGGCCAATTCTGTCAAATTTAATCATGCCAGGTCTTCGAGTATTTCCTCCATAGATGAAGAGTTATTGCAACCTCCATCCAGAATAATGAATCACGAGAGAGGATCTTTTGAATCGTTATCCAGCAATAGAACTTCGATATTAGATGAAATTGATAGTCCGAATCGTTCTCAGCAACAGCTGACAACACCGAGAGCTTCATCTTTATTTTTCAAGAACGTCAATACATCTTCAAGTACTTTACTACCGTTGACCAGAACAGTTTCATTTAATAGTATACAAGGTTTAACAACTCCAACTAGCGGATCATCTCCTGATACTGCTTCAACGAATGATACTTCGAGCAAACCAAATAGATTGAGTAGATTATTTTCATCACGTCATAAGGCAAGCTCTGTTAGTGCTAATGATATCAAGACTGCTGCACCACCTAGAGGGAGTTTTTCACCTAAAAATCCAAACAGGCCGACAATAAGTGGTAACATTAACAACAATGGCGCTAATGGTAATTCTAGCCTTAGTTTAAGTAAGAACAGCAGTAGTAAGACAAATTTGTTGCAACGTCAAATGAGCTTAGGAAGATCGATAAAGGAGAAGAGAAATTTAAAGAAACCTGTGGATTTATCGATCCAAACTTCAAATCTCAATCCAACTATAATGGAAAGAGGGTCACCTTTGACCAGAAACAATAGTGAACTTATAGATGGTGAAACTTTATCCGGACTTCCAAATTTAACTGAAGCTTTAGGTTCAACGATGTCAATGACATCTCCTCAACTTGCAACTAGCTCATCATCAAATAATATTTCAAAAGCACATAAGCATCATCACCATCATTTGCATTTAAACCATCATAATTTATTGAGGCCACGTAATAAAGACAATCCATTGTCATCATCATCATCAAATTCGAAATTAATTTCAGATAAAGGTGAAACATTTTATTCATTTTCAATGACCGGAGGTAATTTTTCAACATCAGATTTACAAAGGACTTTTCAACAATTGGAATCTTTGAATTATAAGGATTTAGATTTCTTCGCGGATAAGGATGTGATGGGGGATGAATGCTATGCATTGCTTTCATTCTTAATATTGCCAATTTTCAAAGGGGATCCTTTAAAAGTACCAATAGAGGATTTAAACAGGTTGGTGCATCTTTTCTTATACTTGAGAATTCAAGAATTCCATTTGACAGGGACACCTACCAAGACTACAGCATCCAATGCATCTTGGAGCTCGCATCACTCGTTAACAGTATTTGATGAGATTTTGATGCTCTTTGAGCAAGGTTTCAAGAAGTTCAATGATCATTATACTTCCAAATTTAAAAATATCTCTACAGAGCTGAAAGTTGCAAAATCATGGAATTACTTCCAAAATAATATCTTGTACTATATTGAAGGAATTTTTTTACCTTTACAATTAGAGCTACAAGGTATTGGGTCCTTAATTAAACACGAAACTTATATTCAAATATGGAGGGAATTAACACTTCAAAATAATTTGGAGAATTTATATATCAAGAGGTTAATCTTATCAAGTTTTAGAGATTTTGTCATCATCCCAATCTATGAAAACGATGAAGAAGAAAACTGGATCCATGAAGATGATGATACAAGGAGTAGTATTGATGGTGATGATGATAAGAAAAGAGAAACTATCTCAATCATACAACAATGTTTTAGTATGTTGAAAAGTATTGAGAGTAATGATAGTAGTCAAAACTTGATTGAAAGATTGTTAAAAGATATTTTGGAAAATTCTTCGTTCAAATGATATATAATTTAGGTAATGTCTAATATTTTGTTTTCAGGGGTATATATATATATGAAAAGGATTTATGCAAGTTGTTTAAATGTCAATCTGAGTCTTTGATAGTACCATCGATAATACTTTTCAAGATGAAATGTCTAATCGCGAAACAGTCAACATTATTGATCTTAGAATTTAAATTGAAATCCAATTTCCAACTCTTGGAATTTATCAATTGTGATCCTATTAATTCACTTATTATGAAACATGAAAGGCAGATAACGAATATCCCACAGTCGTAATCGTTTAACTGTTGTGGGGTTTTCAAATTTTTCTTTGATAATTTGAATTTATCAGTTTGTAATAACTTTGCAATAATCTTGTTGAAATTTGCACAAATCAAATCATTTTCTTCAATGTTCAAATTAGTTAGACTGTCAAAAGAATAAAAAATTCGATCCAATATTGATATAACCGATAATGACCAATGAGATCCTCCATCGTTCAATGGTAAAATCAAGAATTTACACTTGTTGAAATTTTCGGGAAACATGGATATCAAAGTATCTGGATCTTTACTTGACAATACCAAATAACATAATGATGGAGGCAATAAGAGTATTGTGTTTTCATTCAAGTTAAATTTCTGATAAAATGGTTTCAATTGGTATGTTTCAAATATGTTATAAACATATGATATAATATTATCATTTAGCCATTCTTGATGTTGTAAAGTCAATAAATCTTCCTTATATAATGTTGTGTTATGCAATTCAAATGAATCTGGAACTTGATCACTCAATCTGATCAATTCTTTAAGAGTCAATCTAGTGTCATCATCGTGTGGATGTATAGATAGATGTAAATTCCTTGGTAAATGACGTTGCTGCCTTTTCAATTTCCGCAATTCTTTCCTTTCCAATTTATTTAATCTTGTCTTTTTCTTAGCTATTTGTTTTTCTTCATCTTCAATTGGGCTTGGGCTCTTACTTTTCAAACCTTCCTCGTCTTCCTCTTCTTCTACGACATCTTCTTTCTGTTGATTTAGATTTGGTATCAAGTAACTGAAATCGTTCCCCCATTTCAACTGTTCAAAGCCTATAGTACTTTCTGTCCTAATGTCATTCAAGTCATATTCCTCATATTCTTCCTCTATATGGTATTGCTTCCTGGAAGAGAAACATGTTTTCAACATCTTTCCTCAATTCTTCTGTGAGATTGGCAATGCTTCTATTTTATTTTCCAAACAAGAAAAAAAAAAAAAAAAAACACTGCAAGTGATTTTATATCAGACAACAATCTATGACAAAATCATTCTTAACATCTAATAATGTTCCCATAGGGTATTCGAGGCCCAAGTTCCCGTCGTTATACTGGCCCTTGGGACCCACTGAAGAACTGTATCACTCTTCCTATTTGTATTATACCAAAGATATTTGGATATTCACCATGTTATGGACATTGATCTTCTTTGCAGGTTTTTATATGGCAGCTGGTACAATACTGTGTTTTAATAATTCGAGGAGAAGCATATATGTCGGGCTATGTTACATTTTGGTGTATACTTTGATCGGAAGTATTCAAGGTTTTATCAGTGGTGGGGTCTGTGGAGTCATGTAAGTACTATATTTTTTGAGAATTCACTGTGCAAGTCGAAATTACTAACAAACAATATCAAAGTATTGCTGAGATCTACAAGAGTGGGAAATTCTCAATGTCAACTTGGATTCCCTTTGTTTGGGCGATAATTCAGATAATATTTGCTATTATAACGTCATATTCAATGACATCTGTCGCATTATGAGAGAGCTGGAAAAAGGTTCGTTTTTGGAGTTTATATAGGGTTCTGTATATTTTTTGTAACTACTTTGGATAATATGCGATGTAGATTTTGTCTTCACAGAGAGGTGTTTGAATCATTCACCGAACGGTATTTGCAAGGAAAAAATTTTTAAAACAGGCAGCCAATGACAATTTTGTTAATACCAACAGTGTAATAGATGAGATAAAATGATACACAAATTCATATTGATTAGGATGTTATTATATTGAATGATTGTTAACTAATATACAGAAGTGAAATTTATATATGTAGACCAGCATCTAAATGTAAAGCCAGTTGTAGTATTTGACAGTTATATAGGAACCAACTGTTTCAATGTGGTGGGAATATGATATAGGATAAAGCGGAATATAATTTGACCAATTTCATTTGAAATGTGCTAGTTGTTGGGTTGACCAAATGGTGAATGAGATTCAATATGTACAAGTATCTTGAAAATTTGATATAAATAATAAATAAATGTGTGAATATGATAATGATAGGTGGGTACTGATACTCAATACTTAGTTATTTTCATGGACTTGCTTCTGTTGTTGTTGTTGTTGTTGTTGTTGTAATTGTATAGGAGATTCATTATTGACTGAATGATCAACAGGACATGGAACAACTTGGTTCAACAGCACCAACCCAAAAGCTACAACAAAAGTTGTGGAGAATAACGACTGAGTCAACTTATTTCTAGTGGTGGCTCTTACGAACATTATCCATTAATATATCTATGCTATAAAGACAATACTTTTAAACATTGGAAAAAAAAAAAAGTGAAAAGATTTTTATTCTATTTTATGTTTTTTTTTTGCATCTCTGCAACAACTCAACAGCCAATTAAATCGCTGCAATTATGTTCATATAAAAAGAAAAAAGTATCACCACTTGTACTACTACCAAGGTTATTTGAAACATACACATGGGCTCTAATTTGTCCTGTAGTGGATTACTATTCTACAGATAAGTTTAAAGCAAATATGATTTTATATATATTCCTGAACAAATTGAACTTAATTAAATAATAATAAAAAAAAAAACACACTAAAAAGATATTAAAATAACTAAAACTGAAACTATTGACAAGCAAAAAAATTTAATGGGATTTAATAAGGAGCTATGATTTTTCCTTCTTTGGAATTAAACTCTTTAATTTACCAAAAACTGAAACTTTACTAACTCTGAAAAGATAGTAAGTAGACAACATCAGGAACAAATTAAAGATGATGTAAACACAGTAGAAACCAACATTTCTCCATCTATAACTATACTTAACACCAACAGTATTCAAGTAATCATCAGCAATGGAGTATTGACAATAACCACAACTTGTAGTTGATGAAGGATCCGAGACATAACCGTAGTTGGAGCTCAAGAATCTATCCAAATATTCACCACAAGTTTGTCCCTCAGGTGGAACCAAAAATGATAATTCCTTTTCAGAACAATGAACTTCTCTCCCGTGTAAGATAACTGAAACTAATGACTGGATAAAATAGGTGTATGGAGAGACTTTATACATAAATGTCCAAAATCCAGGCATCAATCTAACTGGTTGCACAACACCACAGAATGAAATGACAAAATTAAGCAAGAATGAAATGATAACATTTGCTGATGGTAAATCTGGAGCCATGTAAACCACCCATAATGCAAATGAAATGTAATACAATTGGAAGAAAACACAGTAATTCAACCACCAGACACCCAGTCTACTAGCCTCGTTATCTAATTGGATTGGGAAATACCAACAAATGAAATAAATTGTGGAAAAAGCAAATGAATAAGGAATCTCATTCAAAAATTGAGATAATAATAAGGTAGACCAATGGAAAGTATTTGATTTCGATTCACGAACTTCATATAATTCCCTTGATGAAATAGCTCTATCTTGAATTTGATTTGATAAAGGAGCTGACAAGATGATAGAAATGAAAACGGCAAATAAACCATTTTGCATTCCAACAACTGTATGTTTTACATTCCAGAATGAAAACCCAATAAGTAAACCACCAATAGTAATCAACATAAATTTAGCCATGATATAATTCAAATCTCTAAAGAATTGAGTACCTGTTCTTCTCAAAACCAATTGGAATTGATAATAATATGGCATGGCAAAAGTAGATAAACTTTCTTGTGAAGCTTCTTTTTCAGGCTTGGCAGCGGTTTCTTTGATCAACAAATCAATTTCATCAGTGGTATCTTTGAATTGCTTACTAGCAGTCCATTTATCAAACCAATTTTCAGCAGAACTTGCAGTGGCACCAGCTCCAATCAGTTCCAAGATATATTCAGCAGGATTCTCGGAAATATCACATTTTCTTGCACCATTTGTTTCGAAATAATCGATAATGGTTTTTGAATTCTCACCAATGTCACCAAAATAAACAGTTTGTCCACCTTTTCTTAAAAGTAATAATCTATCAAAGGCTTCGAATAAAGTAGCTGAAGGTTGATGGATAGTACACAAGATAGCTTGACCGGCATTGGCCAAATCTCTCATAATTTGAACAATAGCCCAGGCAGATTGTGAATCTAAACCAGAGGTTGGTTCATCCAAAAACAATAACAATTCAGGCTTGGCAACTAATTCGGTAGCAATAGACAACTTTTTACGTTGTTCAACGTTCAAACCAAAACCTGGATCACCAGCAATGGCATCAGCATAGTCTTGCATTTGCAAAACTTCGATAACTTTTTCAACATATTCCAATTTCTCACTTTCAGGAACTGACAGAGGTCTTCTTAATCTTGCAGCAAATTGTAAAGATTCTCTAACAGTTAATTCGGCAATATGAACATCTTGTTGTTGCACATAACCAGTTCTTCTCTTGAATGAAGCATTAATTGGTTTACCATTGACCAACATATCACCAGTGATAACACCCATATCGATACGTTGAGATAAAACATTTAACAAAGTGGTCTTACCAGCACCACTCTCACCCATTAAAGCAGTTAAAGTACCTGGTTTGACATAACCTTGAACATCATCTAACAATTTACGCTCAGCTCCCTTGTATGGAATAACATAATCGACATGCTGCCACATAAAAGTTTCATCTGAACCTAATGCAGTATTTGCAGATTTTGCATTGGCTTGTCTGTTGTTATCAATTTCTTCATCAATTGTACCTTCTTCAACTGGACCTTTCTCAGGATCATCACTTGAACCTGATGAAGATGAAACATTGTCTTCTGGACCAATGATGGATTCTGGAAGTTTTGCACCTCTGATAAATGATAAATGATCTCCACCACCTTTAAGAGGTCTAATATTTTCACTGGCAACACAGTTCAAGACTAAGAATGCAATCCAAAACAAGATTAAGATACCAAAATTTCTCCAGACATGGGAAAATGAATAATCATAACTTTCTCTTATGAAATAATCACCATCAACATAAGTGTGACCATCACTTGCAGTGAAACCACAAACTTGATTTGCCGATGTGACATCTTCATAACCAGGACCAGATGGAACCAAATTGTCACAACTCATTTTTCTAGCATGAAATTCAGTTGTGATCATCAGCTCAAATCCGTATAAGACAGGGTTCATGTATGAGAACCATTTGAACCATGCAACCATAGATGGACGTTGAATCATATATGAAGAGTACAAGACACATGCCAACATGAAAACACCAGAAATAGCATTGGCGGCAGCTAAAGTTGGAACAAAAGCTGCAAACATTTGGAATAAAGCTGACACAGTTTGAGCAGTCAAATTGACAAACAACACAAAAGTGAAAAATGCACCTGGATCAACTTTCAAATTGGCCAAGAAATAGACAATGATAGAGAAGACGACAATAGCAGCTAATTTCAATGGGAATTGAGTCAATGTAGAAGATAGCACATTAGCTGATGGATGATAGAAAGAATAACCTTTTTGTTTCATCAAAATTGGTCTTTCTTGGAAAGTGGCAGAAACTTCGGCTAAAGCCATTAAGGAGAAATATAAGACAGCGTAAAAGACAACACCCCCTCTTGCGAAAGCACCAGATGTGGAGTTAGGAATATCATAGAACAAGGAACCAACAATCAACGCTTGGATAAAAGCAGCCAGTAATGTTGTGACGGTATAAGCTTTATCACCAATAATGTTTTGAGCACCTCTGATGGTACAAAGTTTCAATTGTTCCATAAAATTGATGGTATATCTGGATTTCTTGGATTGACCTTTCATTTTCTCTTGCATCATGTTTTGGTGGAAAGCCAGTTTGGTATCTTCAGCATTAAGAGTTTGCTTCTTTGTGACAATTTCCTCTTTCAATTTAGCAAATTCAGGAGAATTCAACCAATATTGTTCAAATTCCAAAGCACTCTTTGGAACACGGTTTTCCCAACCTTTTCTTGGGAATCTACCAATTGGATCAGTAATAGCAGTCAAGAATTCAGCAGTAGCTTGTCTTGGAGGACATTCGAAACCCATATCGACGAAATATTGTTTTGCTCTATTAGCTGCACCGAAATAAATTTGATGACCTTGGTATAAGATGGTAACTTTATCAAAAGTTTCGTAAATGTTTTCACCAGCTTGATAAATAGTGACAAAAGATGCAGTTTTCATCAAGTTGGTGGAAGTTCTAACAGCTTCAGCATATTCTAAAGCGGTAGAAGCATCTAAACCACGAGTGGCGTTATCCCAACAATAAACTGAACCTTTAGTAACCATAGCTTCAGCAATGGAAACTCTCTTTCTTTCACCACCAGAGACACCACGAACAAAATCGTTACCAACTTTAGTGTTGAAAGTATGAGTTAAACCGAAAACAGTGGCCCACAAATCTCTGATAGTTTCAATATATTGGGCTCTTGTATAATCGTCAAATCTGATAGCTGGGGTTCTACAACTGATGGCAAATTTCAATGTTTGATCAACAGTCAAATGAGGGAAATGGACATCCAATTCTGGGTTATAAATGACATCTCTCTTGAATTTTTTCATCATTTCTTTTTGAGGAATGTTGTTATATGAGATATCACCATCAACTCTGACGAATTGGTCAATTTCACCAGCAACGGTTCTCAAGAAACTTGAACAACCAGCACCTGGTCTACCCAAGACCAAACACATTTCACCAGGTTCGACATTGACATTGATATTAGTCAAGATCTTTCTGTACTTGTCATCACCTTTCTTCTTGACCAGTTTAGATTTGTCGCCCATAATTAATCTCTTTGGGACCAAGAATGGAGCACCAAATACATCAGCAACAGTTGGTACAATTGAAGTTGAATCATCAACACCATAAACGGCAACGTTTTCCAATTCAACACCGGTATGTTTTTCAGCAACACCTTTTTCATCAGTCTTATTTTTCATGTAGTGTAAGACTCTTTGTAAATCGAAATCATTCTTATCAATTTTCAATTCACTCATTTCCTTTGCTGTCATGTGGGATAATTTTTTTGACAAGGTTGATAATCTAGTCAAGACATTATTATCATCGCCATCATTATGAACAGAATTGGTAATGGATCTGACCAATTCTAATCTATCATCGCCATTATTTGCATCATCAAACCCACGGAAAGATTGCAGTTCATCGATATAATCTGAATCTGAATCGGAACCTTTCTTAACAGAGCTCATGTTGTTGCTGTTGCTGTTGTGATTTTCAGTGGTATTATTAGTAGCAGGAGCAAGTGATTCAATAGTATCAATGTGATCTTGCAACTGATTAATATCCGACGACATCTTTCTAACTAGAACTGAATCTTGAAAAGAAGCAAGGGGAATTGAAGTTATTTAAATAAAAGGATGGAAAACCGAAATGATGATTAATGAGCGTTTTTTGTAATTTTATTTTCTGTGTAAAAAATTATATGATTAATTTATTATTAACTAACAAGTTTCTATGCTTTGCCCCTCCCGGTGTCCACAAGGCAGATATACGGTTATTCAGATGTAAGATACATAGTAAATGGGGCAGTTATGGTATTCCTATTTGCCCGAGGCCCAAGGTTGGTAAACGATAACTCTATAATTTCTGCCTTCGTTTAGCAGATTACTTAATATTTTTTTAGAGAACAATCTTGGTACACTTAAACGAAGGATTATTGCGAACCCTAGAACAATTGAATTTGAGAAGCCTTGTATTGCCATAGATCCAACAGTGATCTCTTCAACCATATTCTCACTTACTCTGTTTTTTTGGGAGATTTCTTCTCTCTCTTTCTCTTTTCTCTCAGGTAATAGTTAATCCTTAGTTGCCCTTTTTGTGCCCAGTTTCAGCCGCTCGATGACTAAAAAAAAATAATCAAAACAAACAAAAACAAGCAAAAAAAAAAAAGGCTACGTGCGACGGCTTCCCAAAAGGGAAGTGTATCCCGGAGTAGTATACGACAGGCAGAGTGTTAAGTCCTACGTAGAAACGTTTACAGGACGTGCTGAACTTTAAAAAAAAAAAAAAAAAAAAAGCATAATTTTCCAGATGGCAAATCTCTTGATGGGTTTAGGCACAGTCCGGAAATTATTTAATTCTCTTTCTCTTTCCCTCGCTTCAGTTTTAATATAATCTCATTAAGCAGGAGAATGTATCTTTTCTAAATTATTCCGTATTCTTATTTGCATTTTTAGCTTGGAAAACCGACCCCTGGATTCAAATTGATTGATACGAGAATATTATTCCGACCGAGGACATAGAAGAACCATATTTCCCACTGGGAAGGTGTTACGATGTGCGTGCGTGCGTACGTACCAAGAATTCTCCCAATTATGTATAGCATACATATTGACACATGATAAGGTAAGAAGTAGTGTGATAGAACACATATATTATATGTAGATAGATAAACCACAAGAGAAAAAAAAAAGAATTAGCATAATTTTAAATAAAGGAGAAATACATTTGCCACACATTTTACAACATCATATCAATCAATACTATCACTATTCAATATGATTGAAAAGGTATATGCTGTTTTACGTAGAGCTCACTCAGTCCTGATTGATCCAACAGAAGAATTCCCAGTTAGATCACAAACTTTTTCTGAAACAGATCCTCACCCTTTAATAATTGGGAGGTCATCAAATGTTACAAGAAATAAAGGTAAAAAAGGTAGATTTGCTTCAGCTAATACTTTTTATTTTGATGATAGGACTATCTCAATGGAACACGTTGAAATCTTACCAAATCCGAGTCGTGGTTCTTTTCGTATACGCGATTTAAATTCAACTCATGGATCCCTGATTTATAATTCTGATTGTGAATTGATTAAATTAACCAATGAGAGTATTGAGCTTGATTATCGTTGTATTATTTGTTTAAGTTTTTCCAAGTCAAGTGATTCGGATAACCCAGCTGTAAATGAATCTAAAATTTTCTTGAAATTTCATCCTTTGAGAAATCGTGTTTTCTTAATCAAACTTGATGCTAATAAAGTTCGTGAATGTATCGATTATGATAGTGGATCTATGTTGAGTGAAGAATTATATGTATCTGAGATGGGACCAGAAGATTCTGAAGCCGAATTGGATATTTTATCAAAAGAATATCCATCAGACTCTTCATCTTCTGACAAAGTTGAAGAAACTAACATTCACGAAGACGATGAATATGATGAACCAGAAATTTATGATAGCACACAAAGTTCTTCTGAAGTTGAATCTGATGGTATGATTCATTATCCACCAGTTAGTGATTCGCAGAGTCCTCCTGATGTTGATACTGATGATTGTATTAATGATGCATCAATGAGACAAAAAGATGCACAAATTGATTCAGATCCTTCTTCGGGCTCTAAATCAGAAGAATTGGAAAGTAATATTTCTTCTGATTCAGAATTGGCTTCTTCTTTATCTTCTTCAAGTTCATCTTCATCCAGCTCATCTTCTTCTGACTCCGAAGATGATGATGATGATGATGTCATTGGTGAAGCATTTTTAGGTTTAGCTGAATGTGATTGTGATGAACATGACAGTGATTATTCTGAGTACAACTCTGATTCTGAAAGTTTTGATAGTTCATTAATTCTTGAAGAAGATGATGATTACGAAGCTGAGATACCACTGGACGAATGGTGTTGTGAAGATTGTAACATTGTCGAAGCTATGTCTTCAAGAAAACGTAAATTCGATGATGAATCTATTTCAGATTACGAAATTTTGATTCCTTCAAAAAAGAGAAAGACAGAATCAAGTTTCAAGAAAGATGCTGGTTTAGTACTCACTGGTTTGACTATTGGATCAATTTTAACTTTTGCCGGATTAGCTGCATTAGGTTCCTCTTACTCTTCTTGATGATGTACTGATGAAATGAGTCCCTCTTTTCTTTCTTTTTCTTTTTGAGTTCTATTTTTAAGGGAGTTTCATTTATACATTTTTAATAGTGGTTTTCTTTTTTTTTTTTTATTTTATTTATTTCTGATTCTTCCTGGTTGATTGTGGTTGGTTAGGTCTTTGGCTTGGATTGGTTTTGGTTTGGTTTGCTCTCTTTTTTTTATTATTATTATTATTTCTTATTCTATTGTGATTGTTTATACCTTTTTCTTTTTTTAAATTATTTCCAGTTATATCTTAATTGTAAAACCCTCTATTATCACTTTCAATGGAGTGACAGGTGCACCTAGGTTGAAGTGAGGAGAGTTCATGCAACAATATTTATTTTTTGTGTGTGCTTTTTTTTTTTTTAGAGTGAACGTGAGGCTGAAAAAATTAATTGGGTCCCTCTATATTTTACCAAGACATGGGGCAGAACTTTGGAACAGACCTATTCGTCTAACAGAGTTTTGAGTTGATAATGAAGAAAAAAGGTATTCCATTCTTTGCTTTATATAAAATTCAATTTGTGACTGATCACAGTATCTTTTGTCATTTTATTATATATAAATATTTTATATGCATCTAAGAGCTACCAAAAACCAATTACTTGCAACTGTCGGAGAGTACGATGACGGTTTGAACTATATAGATGATTCAGATTACGAAGATGAAACTAGTTGTTCAGAGACTTATGAAAAAAGAGTGTCACCATACAATCAATTATACTTAAGTGATCAAGCAGTGCAAATCATGGAGATTCTTAAACATCAGAATGATCATAAGAGGAATACAGAAGAGTCTATTGTGAAATTTTTTTTTTGTAAAGATATGTATGTTTTCTTACTTCAATGCTTAGTGATTTCATTCATGTTATCTTCATTTGTAATATGGATATATTATTTCTATTATTATTAGCAATATCATCAAAAAGATTTCATTTATCATTATACAAGTCGTAATTTGGTTTCACTAATCCATTATCAACCAATTTTGCAATAATTTGTAGAATCTTATCATTCTCAAATTTATAATGATCATGCTCAACAACTAAATTATGCAACGATTTACCAAAATTAACAGATTTTGAATACCTCTCCGGTACATTGATTGCTACTCCATGGTGATACACTAATTTGTTATTCGGGAGTGCCCTTACTGGGATTTCATGTACATTTGGACAATTTTCGTTACGGCAGTTTCCCCTGATGAAAAATTTACAATATCTTTTTGCCCTTTTGCTTTGTTGCAGTGATGTATCATCATCCATTGGTCTTTTTCTATCAGTTTCTAATTTTTTTTCCTCCATTCTTTTCTTTGATGGCCAGTTTTTCTTACGTTCTTCAATCCATTTCGCAATCTCTTCATCCGTATTCAAGATAATTGATGTGCCCAGTATGGGTACCGGCAAATTAGATTTTGACCCTTCTTCATATGATTCTTCTTCTTCTATATCTTCATCTTCTTCTTCCGTGTCCTTCTTTATCTGAAGTGGCTTCTTCTGCTGCTGTGGAGATTGTTTCTTCAGTAACGGTGATTTAATATGGTTATTGATCTTCGGTATTGGTGGTAACGACAGAGGAGGCTTCGATGGTAATGACGAAGGAAGTTGCTCAAGCTTTGGTTTCTCATTTGGTAAATGAGTAGGCAACTTCAAATTCAGAAAGAAATCTTCTGTGTTGTTATCCATTGGGTCTCACGTTAAAGATACTCTTTAGATGGGAATTTTTATTTTTTAATTTTTTTAATAGTGAAATTTTTTTTTTTTTTTTTTTTACAAAAATTATCAACTACATCATAAATCTAATAAAAACATACAACTTTTTCTATTTTTTTTTATATAAACCATTATTCTTATTCCTTTTCTTCCTTTATTTCTTGTTCTACTCTAGGTCTTTGTTCAGGTCCCAAAAATATAACTAAAACCAAATACAGTAATACAGCACCAACCAAGATAGCCATGACTTTACCGTAATCATAAACAGTGTTTCCCTGGGCATTCACGACAGGGAATTGTTCACCAATAGATGTTTCAATTGTAGCACTAGCACTACTTGCTAAATTACCTAATTGATAGGCAATACCAAGGTAAAAAGCATTTGTTTTCAGATCTGGAGCCAAGGCATTCAAAGAAGCTGGTACAAGAGACCACAGACCTTGAATGAAAAATTGCATGAAAAAGACGGAAGCATTGATCGAGTTATCATGGATGAAACCCCATGGGTAGATCAAACATGCGGTGCAACAACAACTGATGATGATTATGAATCTTCTATTTGAGATAGTAGCAAGATGTGGAATACTTAAACCACCACATATGGCACCAATGTTGGCAAGACAGTTAGTCACAGTGGAACGGTCATGACTGTATTCTAATTGATTTGTTAACATTGTTGGGAACAAATCTTGTGTACCATGTGAAAGATAATTGAAACCAACCATAACAAGAATCATGTAAATGATCATGTACCAATAATTCTTAAAGGCCAACCATAAGTCTTTTCCTACAGAATTTGTTTCAAAACCTTGTTCTTCTGCTCTCTTTTTCAGTTCTTGTCTAGCAATAAATGCATCTGTTTCAGGTAACATCAGTCTGAAAATCAATAACAAAAATGTGATACCTGAAGCAAACCAGAAAACAGCTCTCCAACCTTTACTTGTTGTGTCAGCTATAGCTCTGGTGAAGATAACGGCTAAGAGATAACCAAAAGTATAACCTTGTTGGAAAAAACCTGAGATGAAATTTCTGGCCACCAGTGGACAATCATCAAAACATTGAGCCGCAGCTGAACCAAAGACTCCTCCGAGTACTAAACCAAATAATGCTCTTATAGCCAAGAATTGCTTATATGTCTTGACAAAACCTGTACCTATTTCTAAGACACACATTATGGCCAAATTAGCTAGGAAAGAGATTTTTCTTCCATATTTGTCCCCCAATATTCCAAATCCAACAGCTCCTATGGTTCTTACCATTAACACTAAAGTGATCCCCCAAGTGATATCTTTTGTAGTAACGTCAAAATCTTCCAGTAATTGTTTAACATTCAAAGCCACAGTGAAATAATCAAACAGTTCCCACGAAAATGAAAGAAACGCACTAATTATAAAAAGCCATTGTCTTGTACTTATTTCTCTTAATCCAGGTAATGGGTTAAGCAAATGCTTATTTTCCTCAAATTTTTCTTTGTTAGGTAATAAACTTGTGAATCTAGTTTTCAAATACACCAGTACTGTATGTGTGTTAACCTCAGGTTTATATATTGGTTCTTCTGTTATTTGAAGTCTCGAAGAAGAGTTCGAAGATGTTTCAATTGTATCGTTATCGACTATTTGTTTCTCAATGCTGGATTCTACACTCATTGTATGCTTACTTGGTAATTTATTCAGAAATAAGAGAATCTACAATCTTATATATATTTATCTTGGAATATGGAATAGGTCATGAACTTGTGTAAGACGTTAAGACGTTATAGGAGACTTGCGACATTGAAATTTTTTTTTCTTTTTTTTTTTGCACTTAACGAGGGTAACAAAAAGAGGGTCATGATTTTTTTTTATCTTGAGAAAGATGAGTCTGAGATTCAGTCTCTTATAGTATCTGCAGATCAAGCAAACCTTTCGGTGAAAGTAAAAAAATTTTCACAGCTTCGGATAAATTTTTGGTGCTTTTCCTTTTTTTTTTTTTTTTTTTTTTTTCAGTGGTATGGCTGACAATGAATGACTCGAATATATATATATCAGATTGACTCATCTTGTAATCACAGGACGGTATGCTTCAGTTATCTGGACTCATACTAGACTTGAATATCTATGTCTTGTTTCCCCACTCAGTTGGCTGTTTCTTAACAGAACAGACACCGGTAGTATTTTAACTGCTGCAAGGTGACCTTGGAAATGCTTAAAAAAAAAAAAGCTTTAGCAAATGCTTATGTAAGATAGACTTTCCCTTGATTATGGGTTTAGGACCGATATATCACAGAAAAATGCAGAGACACACACAAAAATTTATTGGCATATGTGCTGGTCCTAAAACGGCATTTACCTGATGTCTTGTGTGTATATAGGAGAGGACCCTTCCAAATATCAAATCCTGTGTCTGATATTAAAGATATGATAATTGAGATGCAAACTACAGGCAGTAACTCAATAGAGGAATATTAGTATATAGAGGAAGTTCAAATGACACTTAATCATTGGCATCTTCATCATAATGATCTAGATTTATTAACATAGAATCACAATAAATAAAGAAAGGACATTAAAAATAAGAGAGAAAAAAAACAATTTCATAAATAAACTACCCATATCAAGCTTTGAATCAATCATTTAAATGGTAATTCACAAAGACCAGCATTCAATGAGATTCACTTCAAACTTCCCGACAATTTCTATTCAATTATTTTTCTTGAACGCCCAATGTCTTTTCTTTACCACCAAGATAGTTATACTGAAGATATCTATAACCTTGACCTAACTGGGCAATCTCATTGACAAAATGACAACCAAATAATAAATAATTTGCTGGTGTAACAGCCATGGAATATCTCATAAATACAGCACTGTAAAGTATCAATGAACCTGTCATAGGTCCACTAATAACTTCTGGTGATTTATTTTTCAAATCTAAAATAGCAGCAACTGGTATACCAAAATTTGATACTGGACCCCAAAAATGAGTAGTGAAGACATATTTTAAAGTTTCCTTGGAAAATACTCCGTCCAAGTTGATGAATTTAGATACTTTGTTAGACATGGTAGATCTATATTGAATGAATAATTGTTAGAAATTGATACAAATGATTATAGATGGAGATGGTTCAAAGTAAAATTATTTTTTGATCACTAATTTTTTTTTTTCTCTGGTTTTTTTGTTTTTTTTTCTCTTCCGACTTTATTCAAAATTCGGCTTCTTTCTTGTGATAACTACTACCAATTGAAAGGTGAATAGACTTGTAAATATGTTGATATAAGAGATGGACTTAACAAAGTACAATATATCCAGTTGATTTTAAATAATTAACTGGTAGTTTCAATTGATGTCATTTACAAAAAAATTAAGAAAAAAACATCGGAACCCAAATGGCCGTTCTATTGAGATCTATACACACGACCAATAAATAGCTAATCAAATAAACCTTTAACTTTGAAAACACCTTGTGTTGGACCCAACTCAACACCATCTTCCTCTTGATCTTGACCCGACGGTGATAATAATTGTCTTCTTTTGTAATTAGCATCAAATTGATCATTTTCCCTATTCAGTCGTATGTATTCACCTGTTTGATTACTTATATAAGCTGAAGCTACATCATCCCTATCGTCATCACCATCATTCCACAGTACTGACGGAGGATGACTTTCTTGTGCATCTGTATTACCCTGTGTTCCTGGTGTCCTGTTAGCTTCTTGTTGAGTCTCTTTCAACACTGATTTCAAATTAAATTTCCTGCCATTAGTTGGACCTGCTTTAGGTTTGTTTTTAGGAACTGCTATTTCATCTGTCACAAATAACGGATCTTGCACTGCAGCATCGCTCATTTGAAGTGAAGGCACTTGTCTTGAATCAGTGGTTGATCCACCAACATCTATATCATTTTTCAAAATCTCTATATTCGGTATAACGAGATCCTTTTCTTGTATTTGAATATTATCACCTTCGAAATCGGAAATCAAAATCAACTCAATCTTGAATAGCTCAAATTCTTCATTTATATTATCAACAGTGTTAGTGATGGGCCTTGTTGAATAAATATTGGGCAATTCACATCTTCTGGAAAGGAGCACAGGGAAACCGGGATTATTAAATAATATTTCCACAAAATTTTGTGCATTATGATTGTGATGATTTTGTATATCGAAATCAGCAGTCTTCTGTTGTGTGTTATTAACTGAATTAATCAAGTTGATATAAGTCTTGAAATCTTTTAATCTGAAAATTATATTCAATTTCTCATCTCCTGCAGATCCATTTTCTGGGAAATTGTCACCCAAGATATCACTCAAGCTGACACCAATTGTGAGAGACATTGGTTGTCTCAATGCTTGAGATTCTCTATTGGTGGCACTTTTTGACCCTGCCAACAGATGTTGCTTGTTAAACCCAACGAGATTCAATTTCCTTGTACGCTTCATTACTTCTATCTTAAAATCTTCAATTGCTGGGGGAAACATATCCAAGAAATTTTTCAATAAAGAAGTCTCCACCATCACATAATTAATTCTATCTTCAGAGGGCAAGTCGTCAGATTGAGTTAGCAAGAGCTCCTTGTAAGTCTTATCTATCTTTAAATCGGAGCTATCTTTACACCTCACAAAATTCAACGAGTAGTTTTTTTTCAAATTATCTCTTGCCATGATTTCAATGAACAATTTGTTTCTTGACCTGTTTATCCTCTTATTACTAGAAGATTCATTTATAGTGAATCTGAAAAATTCAATATCTTCATTTCCCAACCGATAGTTTCTGAATATAAGAGCTAAGGGCTTAGAATTAATTAATATGCTGATATCATTTTCGGGAGACAACGTGAAGTCTTTGAAGAACTTCTTGGAGTTGAAAGAAATATTTAATAATGAAGTCTTTGTAGAATTGATCGATGAGATAACCACGCGTTCTTTGCTTAAATGAAGCCGTATGGTATCAGAAATCGTTGAAAGCGAGTAGATAGCTTTTGTCCATAGCACTTGATACTCTGACATATCTATAGATGCCTGGAAACTCATATTACTTTACTTTCAAAGTTCAAAAATAGCATATCAATAGGTGAAAATCTACATTTATATGCATCAACAAGAAAAAACACAAAAATTGGAGGACAAAAAAAAAAAAAAAACTTAAATTCCTTCAAGAGAAAATAAAACGTAATTATTGGAACTGATTTGGAACGATCATGTCATTGGTGGACGTTACTAGTGACCAATTCAAGTCGAGGCTAAGGCCTTTTGGAATCAGTTTCGAGAAATCCTTATCTGACTTGATCAAAGGTATCAGAGCCAATAATGGTGACAAACAAAAGCTATCTCAATTTTTCAACAACTCTATTCAAGAGTGCAGGAACGAATTGAAATCAAACGATATGGAATTGAAATCAATGGCTATTTTGAAATTGACGTATCTTGAAATGTATGGCTTTGATCTCCCATTCATGAATTTCCAAATTTTGGAAGTGATGTCTTCTATGAAATTCCAACAAAAGAGAATTGGTTATTTGGCAGCCATTCAAATATTGGCCCGAGAAAATAATGATGATGTATTAATGTTGATGACAAATTTATTGAAGAAAGATTTGACTTCATCCAATCATGTGGAAGTCGGATTGGCCATAAGTTGTTTATCTAACATTGTTACAAGAGATTTAGCTCAAGATGTCATTGATGATTTGATGAAAATGTTCTCACACTCTAAGCCATCTATAAGGAAAAAAGCAATATTGGCCTCTTACAAAGTATTTCTCAAATACCCAGAGTCGTTGAAATTAAATTATAGTCGATTGATAGACAAATTAGATGATTCTGAAGACATATCTGTTGTCAGTGCCACTGTCAATGTTATATGTGAATTGGCAAAGAAAAATCCAAGTAATTACATTGATTTAACACCAAGATTTTTTGAATTGCTAACAAATTCTTCGAATAATTGGATGATAATAAGGCTTTTGAAATTGTTTTCATCGCTTTCTCTTATTGAACCAAGAATCAAGAAAAAGCTTTTACCTTCTGTTATAGAACTTATGTCTAATACGAAAGCATCTTCATTGATGTACGAGTGTATAAATTGTGTATTAGCTGGAAATATGTTAGCCCCTGAAGATAGAAAAGTTTCCCAGTTGATGGTTGAAAAATTGCTTGGATTTGTCGTTACAAAAGATCAGAATTTAAAATACGTCTCAATTTTGGCATTTATCAAGATCATCAATATTCAACCGGAGCTCATCAAGAAACATCAAAACCTTGTTCTTGAGTGGCTCAAGGATGAAGATTTGACGATAAGAGCTAAATCTTTACAATTAGTGGATGGCTTAATTGATAAGAATAATATTGTCAATGTCGTTTCAAATTTATTAATTCAATTAGCAAATGATGAGACATTGCCGTCCAACTATCAACTCCAAATAAGTCAAAAAATTTTGGCCACTTGTGGGTCAAAGAATTTTTCAATGATTCCAAACTTTGACTGGTATTTGGCAACTTTGAAAGATTTACTTCACTTGATGAAGTCCGATACCAAGATAATGCTGGACATCAGTAATCAGTTTGCATATTTAGGTGCAAGGGTACCTGCCATAAGATCCTCATTAGTGGATGTCTGTTCAGAGTTATTGATAGATGAGACTCTACCAATCAGTGAGTGGTGGAACAATTGTCTCTGGTGCATCTCAGAATATTTGGAAGACTTCATCGAAGACCAGGACGATGATGAAGATGAAGAAAATGAACTTGAAGAGATCTTGAAATTTTTGTTAAGTGAGTCAACTTATAAATCATTAACAGCGGCTGTATCATCTGATTTGATATTACCGGTATATATCTCGGCGATTTTCAAGATATTTGTGAAATACATCAATAAGGATGCTACAGAATTTTCGATATGGACACTGGACTACTACAACAGCATATTAGAGTATACTTCAAATATTATTAAATGGATGGAAGGCTTACAGTTTTCATTCAATTTTGAAATTCAAGAGAGATCAGTGGGTGTCGCAGAGCTCTTGAAGATTTTGAAAGAATCATTGGATAATCACATTATTCATTTATCGACATCCGACACAGAATACATTGCTCCTCCATTGTTTTTAACTCAGGCATTGCCTCAGTTATATGACTCATACGAGTTGAAACCTATTGCACAAGGTTTGCAACAACGTCTTGGTATCCCAGAAAGTTTGCAAATGGAAGAGGTAATTAATGATGAAGCTTTTAACAGATTAATGAAAATAGTGCAACTAGAAAGTTTATCAGATGAAGAAGACTACTACAGTGATACTGAATTGAAAGAGGAAATTGATGATCATCATGAACCAGAACAAGAACTTATAGATATCGAAGATAACGAAATTGCTGCAGCTAGAAGAAAGAAAGAAAGAATGGAAGAACTCAAGTATGACCCATACTACATTTCATCGGAGAAACCTGAAGATGAAGAAGATGAGCAGTCCGTGGAAGTCAAGAAGACAGAACAAGCAGAAAAGAAAAAGAAGAAGAAAAAACGGTCAAAGAAAGATCATGTCATGATCTTAGAAGAAGAAGATGTTCAGACACCGTACCAGCAGAGAGAGTTGACTCAATCTATTACTCTGATACCATCTTCAAGCAAATTGAAATTCAAAATGGATGACTCTCAATTGGTAAATTTTGACTTAAAGAGTGATATCACATCACCAGCAAATGATGATGGGGAATACGAAGTGGAGAAAATAAGAAAAGAATTGCTGCTGTCAAGCATCGATGCAAATCTGCTGGTCCCTGAAGAGAAGAAAAAGAAAAAGAAGAAGCTGAAGAAGCCGGGTGCTGAAGATGAGGAAAAGAAGAAAAAAGTGAAAAAGAGAAAAGCATTGATTAGCTAAGTAGGTTACCGGATTGGGTGCTATCGGCCGGTGCTTCATAGTTCTTGTAGAGACTAAAAAAAAAAAATAAAGATAATAATTTTAACAAAAAAAAATAAAATAAAAAAAAAATGTAAAATAAATAAATCAGGTTTGTACTATCTATCTAAGTGATATAAAAAAGGTGATCTGCAAGTGGTCGATAAATGTTTAACATCCAATTTGAGAACAATTTTAACCTGCCCAATGGTTCTAAGAAAGTCACTAAAAGAATAAGGGTTGCCACATCATGTACGAGTTGTAGGAAGAAGAAAGTCAAATGTGATAAGAAGAAGCCCTGCACTAATTGTTCAAAAGTTGGACGGGGTGATAAATGTCAGTATGAGTCAATCAAGTGGGCCAATACAAAAGTGGATGATCTGGGTGAGCTTTTTCAAGAAAGTGATGATATGGAACATACTCCTCAAGAGCCGCAGAAAACTGAAAGTTCCAGTGACACTAATGCCATATATGTGGAGTTGTTGAAAAAGGAAATTGAGGCTTTAAAACAACAGATGCAAGATATCAAGAATACAGCTAATACAGGTGACTATGGTCTGCTACCGGACGGACACCCTGAGGTTGATGAAGACTCTTCTGTAAGTTTGTACAATGGTTATAATCCATTGCAATTGACTAACGGACAAGTTGCCAATCACGGACCTTTCAACTGGTGCACACTTGTGAAGAAAGATTCACACTTAAAGATCACATGGTATGCATTACTGATAACTCAGATGAAAATGCTTCAACTGGGGAAAGATCTCGGTGAGATTCCTAATCCGTTGAAGAAGAATCACAATATTATCAGAAAAGAAGGCAGATTCAAATTTGCTAATATGTTTGTCCCAGCTGGATACTGCACCACAAAGATGAGTCAAGCTATTTTCAACCTTGAGAAAGAAGATAGATCCCAGTTTTTAAGAACGATGGCTAGCAAAATCAAGAAAAATAAAGTCTTGAAAGAGATCAAGTTATATGATAGTGTTGGGGACTTACATTCTCAAGTTACCAAATATTTGCTCAGTGTGATACCAAAGAAGAAAGTTGTATGGCTATCAGTTTCAAGATTTTTCAATTATCTGTACCCCTTCATGCCTTTTATAGATCAAGAAGATTTCATCGATGATGTGACCAGAATAATTGGCAAGACAAATTTTGAAGATGAACCTTTTGATCATATAAATATTAAAGAAAGATTAGATTTTGCTGTTATTTCAACTCTTTTCTTGGTTGTATCAATGGGTTCTTTGACTTTGATGGGTGTCGATAAGACCACAGCTACTGCATCGGAAAAAATATTTGATAGACAACCCAGTGAGCTTAGATGTTTCAATGGCTGCACATCAGGTTGTCTATGAGTTCCAAATATTCATTAATTGTTCCTTACCAGTTCTTCAATGTGCCCTATTATTAAGGATGTATCATAGATTTGCCCCTGAAAGTTGGGATTTCTCAGATAATAGTTCAAGAATATTGAATGGTATGGTGATGCAAATGGCAATTTCGCTTGGTTTAAATCGTGATCCAGAAAAATTTGCAAAAAAGACTGCTGAAAATGAAAAATTCTTCAATTTAAGAAGGAAAATATGGTATGGTGTTTGTTTGTTTGATTTTTACCAAAATTTCTTACTTGGAAATCCGTCATCTGTGGTTATTGGATATTCCGATTCGAAAATTCCAGATACCCCTACTGCTGATACTAGAAATAATTTCAGCTTGGCGATAGATAACATGGCCACGGAGAGATTAAAGGGATTCCTGCTACTGCAAAGAATGATCAGTGAGAATATTGCCAGCTTATTACATATAAAACAAAGTACCAATATTGTGAAAGCCATTAATATTGTGAAGAGACTTGAAGATCATATGAAATCTCGTTTCGGTTCACTTGATGAAATACTTGCCACCGAAAATAATTTGGAAGGATTGGATGCTATTGCCTTATCTTTCTCAAAACTGTCAGACTTGATATCGGTTATGGCTTTTGAATCTATAATATACACAATCAAGTATCACTTATTTCTTCATTTTGAAACCGAAGGTAATTTCGAAGCTGCATTTCATTATTTCAAAGATCTCATAGAAATGAGTTGTGATTTTTTTGAATCTCTTCCTTACATTATTGACCATCCAAAGGAAAGTGTTGGTGATGGTTTCCAATTTGCTGTGCTTCCAACTATTGAAATGGCCATGCACAAACATACCTTAATCTATGCTTCAACTACAAATATGTGTATACTTCATAGAGCAAAATTGATGTTAGCCGGTACATTATCAGCTGAGATGGATGCCAGTATCCGAGATTGTATTAAAGTGTGTACCACGAGAATGCTTAAGAATTTGGTATCTTTGAACAAGATGGCAGAAAGGTATTATTACTCTTGGAAGATTGGCAAGGCTCAACTTGTGATATATTCTGTCGTTTACAGAAACTTGGATAAGGGAGAGTTTCCCATTAACCCAGTAACTGACCCGAAAACCGGGAAAACAAAATTAAAATTAGATTGGGATGAAGAAGGTATCACTCCACTACCGGATAAATGTTTTTTCTCCAATTACAGTGCCAAAGAGCTTCAAGGGGTGAGTGATATTATGAGAAAGCTGCAAAAAGATACACTCCTCAAGTTTGCTAAAATATCACACAATGGTAAAACCGACCAAGAAGGTGAAACTGATCCGTTGGATGCCTCAGCTGCTGATCCTCCTAGTGATAATAATTTGGAGATGCTAACGTCTACAGAGATTGATCAAATGTGGAAGGAAATCTTCCAAAACAAAAATGGACTCTATCAAAATGATCTATCGGCAGGTTTTTCCAGCGCAAGCAGTACTTCTTCACTGATGTACGAAAACAACAGCTCAGATCAACAGCAACAACAACAAACATTCACCAATGACCCACATACTTGGAATCAAATTTTCGATGAAGTTAAGCTTTTCGACATGAATAACATGTTAAATGAAATGTAGTCTGTTTAGTTAAATATTATTTTAATATATATTTCCGCTTTGCTTCTCCCGCAATTTTTTTTTTTTTTTGCTCTTTGAAATTTTTTGCTTAAAATTGAGAGAAAAAAAAAGAAAAATAGATGCTTCGAAGCAGTCAATAAACATTAAATATACAGCTATGGAATCTTCAAGTAGAAAGAAACAAAATACTAGGGGATCCTCTACGGAGCCACAGCAAGTGAGGAAAAGGCATAGAGTGGCAATTGTGTGCATAAATTGTAGGAGGAAGAAAATTAAATGTGACAAGAAGAAACCTGAATGTGACAACTGCATCAAATCTAATATTAAATGTCAGTATCAAGATTTGGTGTGGGCTTCATCGACAATGGTTGATGACGACGGAAGGGTCTCTTCTTATAATGATTACAGTGGTCAGAAGATATTTATGATCAGTGATAATGGGCTAGTGCCGTTTACAGGGAAAGATCCAGCTGGATTCGAAGACAACAACAATAATAATAATAATAACGGCAACAAGAATATCAACAACAATAATAACAATCAGGGGAAACAAGTGATGACGAATGTGCTACCATTGAATCATCCACCTATGGATGTCAATGAGAAGATGGATTTTTTTGAAGGTACAATGTCAACTGATGAGATTGTACGTTCAGGTCCATTTTCGTGGTTGATTTTTGCATCAAAAGATCGATTTATCAAATTTCTATGGTTGAAAGCATCACAGACAAAACAACGTCAGTTATTATATTTGGATACTAGCATCAAGGAAAATTTAAGCTCAACAGATGATGATAAAAATGAACAGAAACCAAACTTGAAAAATTTGAAACAGAAAATAATGGTTCCATCATATCAACCACTTCCTGCGAATCAGATTAGATCGATAATTTTGAAAAGTTTGCCTACGAAGAAATCTTTGTGGATCTTGGTACCCAGATTTTATCAATACATATATCCTTACCTTTCGTATTTGAATTGGGATGAATTCATCAATACATTGAAGACAACCTTAAATACTCATGAAAACGATTTCGCAGATGAACGTTTCACGACTATAAATATTACACAAAAATCTTCATTATGTCATTTTGCAATGCTCTTTGTTGTCTTAAGGTTAGGATTCTTATCACTTGGTGAAGAAGTCACTGATGAAAGTGAAAATAGAAAATATATCTTGGAACATCCAATCAGTGTTGAATCTGTGTCAGCTTCACAAATATTATTGAATCAGTTTAATTATTTCGATAAACCTCCTTTGGAGTTGTTAGAAGGTTTCATTTATTTAAGATCATATCACCATTATTCTCCAGAGCAAGGTGATAATACTGGTGTCGTAGATTCGACTGTATTTAATGGTATTATAGTGGCCTTGGCTGTGACTTTAGGTTTAAACCGTGATCCAAGTTCCATTGAACAATATAAAAATGACTTGGAGCTTTGTAATTTGAGAAGACGATTGTGGTATTTCGTTGCGATGTTTGATCTATATCAAACAGTGTCATTAGGTAGACCTGTTGCTTATAATGTTGGACAACATGACGTCAAGTTCCCAGAATTACAAGGTGATGATGATCTTGACTCCAAGGAAAATAGATTAACAATAGGTTTTAAAGAATACTGTACCGGATGTGAGATGATCACCAAGGTTGCCTCGATACTGTCAAATGCAAATTCCACGAGCATTTATGAACTAGCAAAAGGTGTCAAGAGGCTTGATGAGTTGAAAAATAAAAAATTCAAATCAGTGACAGAAATTCTTAATCAAAAGACAGATTTACAAGAAAAACCACATGTTAGGTTAAGAAGAGTGGTACAATTTATTAGATATGTTTTTTTGAATACTTTTTGTTTCACAACGGAATATAATATTTTCCTCCATTTTGAAAATAGTTCAAATCCTAGAGGTGAGTTGGCCAGGTATTATTTTTCCAGAATCGTGAGAAGAAGTAATGAAACAATGGAGAGTTTACCACCACTTATGACTCGTGCATCAACATACTTTGGTTATGGGTTAGATATAATCCAATTCCCAGCTACTCTTTTGTCTTTACACAAAGCATTGCAAGTGCAAACATCACTTAGTTTAAGATGTCAACATCTCATTAAATTAATGAAATTGCATCAAGAGCTTGGCATTCAACAAGTCAGTGTTGAAGAGAATAGAAAAGTATATAATTATTTGAAACTGATTATTAAATCTATATCACTCAAATTGGAAGATTATTTGAAAAATTTGGATAACGCGTGCAAGACATATCAATATGCTTGGAGATTGAAAAGACCACACACGTTGTTTTGGCTTATTACTAACCAAGAATGTTTTGAAATTAAGAATGGCAAGATTGTAGCACTGGGTGATGAGATGTCAAATGATGGAGCAGATATTCCACAAACAAATATTTTAGAAGGTATGTCTTTGAAAGAATTGATGGATTTATATCCAATTCCAGCTGAAGAGTTGAGGTTTTTGAAAACCAAAAAGAAAGCTAAGAATACAAGTACAACTGCAGAACATCAACCACTGGATACTCAAGCAGAAGAACATGATCTGGTTTCTCCATCGGTGAAAGATGAAAGATCACCAACTATTTCTAATTTATTAAACCATGAAGATCATGAAAATTCCTCAACGTCATCTTACTCTTTTATGAAATCTCCAACGTTGACAAGTATGAAGGCAATAGTGGATCCAACTGTGGATAAGAATTGGATTAAATTGCTTTATACAAATGATATTAATGAGAATTTACAATATCTGAATCATTTACAAGAATATCAAAATAATGCAATGATGCAACCAAATTTTGCACCGATCAATTACCACCCATCACAAGTGCCGGTACCTCAGCAACAACAGCAATATCCAGCCGTGTATCATCACGTACAAGCTCCACTGCAGGTGTATTATGCACCCGTCCCACCTCAAGCACATATTCAACAACCACTGATACCTGCTCAGCAATTACCTTTGGAACAACATCAACCTTCATTTCCACACCTGACTTTGCAGTCAAATAATAATAATAATAATTATGATACTAGAATGATTCCGCATAGCGCTCCAATTGTGGATATGCAAAACAATAACACTGTCAACAATATGCATAATAGTATTAGTAATCACATACAACCAAGTAATTCTGCCAACGGGTTGAATGAATTTTTCAGTTTAATTGGGGCTGGTGGATTTAGTACAATTGATGAGATGTTTGGGTCAGTTGAATTTTATGATAACTCATTATAGATAAAAAGTAATGTATAATAAAAAATTGTTAAAGAAACCGATTAGTAATTAACCGATTGAACCCTGCTTCTAACGTAATAAGTGTTACCCCATATGATGGACGGAATTAATTTAAAGCCGTCCCACGGATTTTTGTCTTCTTTTGTCAAACATTGCGCCCTCGTACCACCTTTCAAAGTGTACAAAAATTGTCGGAATTATCAAATAATTGCTCTTCATAAGTAAACGGCAGTGCTATCATCAGGAAGTGTACGGTGATAAATAATTTCAAAGGGCAGCAGCTTGGCAACGGCACTAAGCCCCCCAAAAAGAGGTAATTTGATCTTGAGTACACGTCTTTTGTACGTCATTTTTTATTTTATTTTTTTTTTGGTAAAGAGAAAATAAAAAATATTCTCGATCAGTTCACAATAAGACTTCAATTCGAAAACGAGATTTCCACGATATATAAAAGGATCATCAGTCGGTCCATTCCCCTTTGGTTTTTATATATATTCACTATATAAAGCGTGCTTGTGAAGATATGGCAGAACAACAACAATATCAACAGAAGAAACGGTTGAGAGTACCAATTTCTTGTGAGACATGTAGACGAAAGAAGATTAAGTGTGATAAGAAGAGACCGTCTTGTACAGGTTGCTCTAAATCTGATTCCGTTTGTACGTATCAAGAGATGAAGTTTAATGGATCACTGAACCAATTCAACAATATTTTGAACTTGGGTTCTTTTGCGAGTTCAGATACAAGAACTAAAAGGAAATCAGGGCATGATGAAGATATGAGAGAAGAGTTACTCAAGTTGAGACAAAAAATACAGCATATTGAATCAAATTTACCAACAAATGTGTCTCCCGATTCCAAGGTCCACAGAAATAGTGATACAATCAATTTTTATGATGGATATTCTCCTTTACAAATAAATGAATCTCGTGTTTTCAATCATGGGCCTTTATCCTGGGTGACTCTTGTTAAGAAAGATATACATGTTCGTTGTATATGGACAAAAGTATTGAGCACTAATGGTTCAAGTTTGATCTTACATTCAATGGCAAAAAGTGTGGAGGAAGATATACGTGATGCCGATGATAGTTCTACAAATGAATCTGAATCTGATAACAAGACGCAAAAATATAGTAGGAAAAATATTGGTCATGCAACAACTTATAGACCAGATACAGAATTCGGTACAGTGCAAATGATCTTGCGTATATTACCAATGAAAAAACATATTTGGGCTTTAATTGATCGGTTTTTTGAAGTTGTTTATCCATTCATGCCTTTCTTAGATTATGATAATTTTATGAGACAAGTTGTTGTTATCATTGGAGAAAGAAGTGATGAATTGGTCAATGTTGAACAATTGGGAATCAAGAAACGTTTAGATTTCGCCTTGGCTGGTGTATTATTATTGATATTAAGATTTGCCTATTTATCAATTCAAAATAATGCTAATCATTATAGCTCTCCAGAAATGAAACAACTTGCACAATTGGATATATCTGTTGAATTCCCCACTGCTGCTCAATATTGTTTGAATCAATTCAGGCTCTTGAGGAGTTCTAATTTGGAAATTTTGCAATGTTCCTTATTCATGAGACTTTATCATCGTTATTCACCTGAAGATGGTGATGGTGCAGATGCTGATTCACAAATTTATAATGGAATGCTTTTACAAATGGCCATCTCGATTGGATTAAACCGTGACCCTGAAGAATTATTATCTTCAAGTATTGTGAATCCGAAACTTTGTGAATTGAGAAGAAAAATTTGGTTTGCCCTATTACAATTAGAAACGTATCATAGTTTAGTATTGGGTTCTCCATCTTATACTAAAGTACTGTCTTCTAATATTAAGCTGCCAGCTCTTAATTTACAAGATTTTAATAGTCCTAGTCAAGATATTGAACAATTTGTCATTTATTGGATAAGCAAATATAGTAGTAGAAGTGCCAAATTGGAAAGAGTCAATGAATTAGTGTTGAATTTGAAAGGTGATTCCAAAATTTGTGATGTTGTTGCTGCATTAGAAGATGTTGATAGTACCATCTCCAATTGTTATGTAAGTTTTGCTAATGTTATTAAAGGAACAGTATCAAACTCAAAAGATTCAATTTTCAAAGTGAGATCTTTACAAAGTTATCTTGAATTGAGTTCTGCTACATTTTGTGTTTATTTCCATTTATTTCTCAAGTATGATCTGGAACATGATAGAGTGAATTCTTTAGTTTATCTTAGGAAAGTCATGCTGATTAGTTCAGAATTAATTTGTGGTTTCACTTCGACGGTAAATAAGTTGCATAAATATGTGGGGTTCGGATTTGATTATTATTTAACTCATTGCTTTTTAATAACTGTTCATAAGGCAATTCAAGGACAATTTTCACTTTTTTCAAGATTACAACATTATGGTTTCTTATTAAAAATTCATGGTGGACAAGATGACATTAAAGTGACTATAAAGGAAATTCAAACCAAGATTTTGGCTAATTTAGGTGCATATCTTAAAGAATTGAAAAAATTGACTCCAAAATACTATTATGCTTGGAAGATGTTTAAAGCTCAAAATCTGATTTATCAATTATTATGTTCAGATGATATTTTCAAAATTGATAATCATAGATTGGTTCCAAATCAACAGAAAAATATAGTTGGTGATATTCCACAGTATTCAACATTGGCTCGGTTATCTGCCGTACAATTGAAAAATCTTTATTTTGATAAGATTGATAGAACTGCAGATCATCAATTGGTCCATGGTTTAAATACTATTACTACCACTCCAACTTCCACTTCTTCACTGTCACCTGATAATAATAGTTCTCGTGGTGATCTCACTAGCAATTCAAGAGAAGTTGATGATATTTGGCTTGATTTGTTAAATAAGAAAAAAGAGAATGATATAAACGAGAATTTATCTTATGGAAAATTCCATGATCCGGAACAACAAAGGCAATTACAACAACCAGATTTTTCATCACTTTTGGAAATGAACATGGTATTCCCAAAACTGTTACCACCAATTGATCCACAAAATGCTGTTAACCCAGTTGCCGTTGATACTCCTTTATTCGACTACAATGTTTCATTGAAAAAAGATGGTCTGCAACAACAACAAAATCAGTTGAATTTGAACGGTTTATTAGAAGATCCATTGAATTTTAAACAATTATTTGGGTCATCCGAATATCCATTTAATGATTTCTTATAAAAAAACTTAATTTATTGCATTATTTCTATTGTATATCTTTCGTATCCCTAAGTTTCCTGTACGGATAATCAGAGGGCGCAATTATTCCCAAGACAAAAAAAAACACACAAATGCGGGTCTTTTATCGCATTTCTCGGATAAAGCGCTAAACCATCAGATGCTTCTTCATTTATATTATGGAGGGGAATATAGTTTCGATTTCTTGATAGATAATGCATGGCACTTTCGTATTAGTTATAATAAAGCATGATTGAAGTCTTTTTTACTTCATTTCTCCGAGGAAATAAAAAATATTGAATGGTTCGATAATAACGCTATATATATATATATATACCATGGAGTCTTTTGCAAAATTCCAATAATACTAATCGACAATAACAATGAATAATATAAAATCTGGGGAAGAAGGCGATTTTCAACCGAATACTGATGATTCAGATAGATTGAATTTGGTTAGAACTATAACCCATTCTACATATAACGACGGTGCAGATAATAATGTCTTGACAAGGTTGTCTACACTATCACAAAAAATTTCTCATTTAACAGCTACTGAGATGGACAAATTATCCTTTGATAAAGAAGATTTCGATTTACAAACTGTATTACATTATATAAAATGTAAATCGGAGGAGAAAGGTCTAGCTGAGAAAACTACAGCGGTGGAATTGGAAAATGTCACTGTTTATGGGGTTGATGATAGTGTTTCCATTGTGCCTACATTATTATCGCTGTTACGAATTTTCAAAAGAGGAAACAAGCAACAACGGAAGATATTGTGCAATATTAATGCTTTGGTTGAAGAAGGCGAGATGTGTTTAGTGCTAGGGAGACCTGGTGCTGGTTGTTCCAGTTTTTTAAAAACAGTAGCTGGAGAAACTGATCAATTTATCCATGTCGATGGTGATATTTCTTATAATTCAATACCACAAAAATTAATGATGAAAAATTTTAAAAGAGATATCATTTATAACCCGGAATTAGATGTTCATTTCCCTCATTTAACAGTGGATCAAACATTGAAATTTGCTATTGGTTGCAGAACTCCTGCTTTAAGATTTGATTATTCAAGATCAAAATATATTGAAATAGTGAGAGATTTATGGGCAACTGTTTTCGGTTTAACTCATACTTATAACACCAAAGTTGGTAATGAATTTGTTCGTGGAATCTCAGGTGGAGAGAGGAAAAGGGTTTCTATTGCAGAGGCAATGGTTGCACAAGGTTCAGTTTATTGTTGGGACAATGCTACTCGTGGATTAGATGCATCTACTGCTTTAGAATACCTGGAAGCTATAAGAATCTCTACAAATTTAATGAAAACCACATCATTTGTCACCATTTATCAAGCTAGTGAAAACATATATGAAATATTTGATAAAGTTACCATATTATATGAAGGACGTCAAATATTTTTTGGTTCCACTTATAATGCGAAAATTTTTTTCACTAATATGGGGTTTGAATGTCCACCAAGACAATCTACAGCGGAATTTTTGACAGCTATCACTGATCCATTTGGTAGAATTGCTAAAACAGATGATGTTCCTAAGACTGCACTGGAATTTGAACTGCGTTGGTTGGCTTCAAATGAATATCATGAATTAAAATTACTGATTGCCAAAAAGAAGCAAATCACATCACTGGAAGATACAATAAAACTGTTCCATCTTAATATGGTTCAAGAAAGAATGAAAGGTCAACTACTTAGTTCAAGATACACAGTTAATTTCATTCAACAATTGAAACTTTGTACAATAAGAAGTGTTCAAAATATTATAGGAGATAAAGCATATACTATCACGATGTTTGCTGCTGCTCTTATTCATGCTTTAATTGAAGGTTCATTATTTTACAATCTTCCTAATTCAACACTTGGTGCATTTCTGAGAGGTGGTGTCGCATTTAGTGCCGTATTATATTTTACTCTTATGGGATTAGCTGAAGTATCAACAACTTTTGCCGAGAGACCTATATTGATGAAACAAAAAGGTTATTCATTTTATCATCCTTCAGCCACTGTATTAGCATCGACTATTACACAATTTCCAATGAAATTGATAGTTTCAATTATCTTCTCAGTTATATTATATTTTTTAGCTAATTTGAAAGTTGATGCTGGTGCATTTTTCATTTTCTTGTTGTTTATAAATTTAACTGCACAGGCAATTGCAGCACTTTTCCAACTGACAGCTTCCGTGACAAAGACATTTGCAAGTGCCAATGCACTTTCCGGTTTGGCCTTAGTGTGTTCAGTATTGTATTGTTCATATTTGGTTCAAAGACCATCTATGGTGGTTTGGTTTAAATGGATTTCTTATTTAAATCCATTGTTATATGGATTTGAACTGATCATTACAAATGAATTTCATGGTCGTAAAATGAGTTGTCCACAATTAGTACCTTCTGGTCCTGCTTACACCAACATTTCACTGGAAAATCAAGTTTGTGGTTTCACTGCAAGTAATGGAAAAAATTTCGTTGATGGTGATTTTTATATCCATTCAGTTTATCAGTACACTTATTCTCATGTATGGAGAAATTTAGGGATCTTGATTACATTTTGGATTGGATTCTTAATTTTAAATTGTATTGCAAGTGAAAATATTAGACCAATGAAAAGTGGTGGTGATCATTTGTCTTTTATTAAAAAGAAGAAATTAGATATAGAAATGGGTGAACTACCCGACGACAGAGAAATGACAATTGCTCATAAACTTGGTTCAGATGAAATTTTTGCTTGGAAAAACATTGATTATATTATTCCATATAAAGGGTCTGAACGTAAATTATTAGATAATGTTCAAGGTTATGTGAAACCGGGGACTTTAACTGCTTTAATGGGTGAAAGTGGTGCCGGTAAGACCACGTCGTTAAACGTGTTGTCTCAACGTGTTGATATCGGTGTTGTCACTGGTGATATGTTAGTCAACGGTAACACAATTAATGAATCTTTCAAGAGACGAACCGGATATGTGCAACAACAAGATATTCATGTGGCTGAATTAACTGTTAGAGAATCTTTACAATTTGCTGCCAAATTGAGAAGACCACTGTCGGTTCCTGAAAGTGAGAAATTGGAATATGTGGAAAAAGTTATTGAAATTTTGCAAATGGAAGAATATGCAGATGCCATAGCTGGTAAAAGTGGGGACGGATTAAACGTCGAACAACGTAAGAAATTATCCATTGGTACCGAATTAGTTGCCAAGCCTGAATTGTTATTATTTTTGGATGAACCAACTTCCGGATTAGATTCTCAATCTGCTTGGTCTATTGTACAAATATTGAGAGCTTTAGCAAATGCTGGTCAGGCGATATTGTGTACTATCCATCAACCTTCAGCAACTTTATTTGAAGCCTTTGATAGGTTATTACTTTTAAGAAAAGGTGGACAAACTGTTTATTTTGGTGACATTGGTGAAAATTCAAAAACCATAATCGATTATTTTGAAACAAATGGGGCAAGAAAATGTGATATTTCAGAGAATCCTGCTGAATATATCTTGGAACTGATTGGAGCTGGTGCCACGGCAAGTTCTGTTGAAAATTGGTTTGATAAATGGACTAATAGTAAGCAATTTAAAGATACCACCGATGAAATTGAAATGTTAATCAAAGATGTTAAACCTGAAAGGGAAATTTCAGTATCTACGTTTGCTATGCCTTATTCTTATCAATTCAAAACAGTATTAGTGAGAACATTTATTCAATTTTACAGAGATTTAAATTATATCATGTCAAAATTCTTGTTATTAACTTTTGCTGGATTAATTCTTGGGTTTTCAATATATGATGTCAAACATACAGTCGTTGGAATGCAGAATGCAGTATTTGCCATTTTTGGAGCAATTATCTTATCAGCTCCTTTATCAAATCAAATTCAAGATAAAGCAATTTCTTCAAGAGAATTATATGAAGTGAGAGAATCTAAATCAAATACTTTCCATTGGTCTACATTGTTATTATCACAACTCTTAAATGAGATTCCTTTAAGTTGTGTTTGTGCCACAGTTTTCTTTGTCAGTTCTTATTTCCCAATTCATTTCAATAGTGATATAAGTAAACTGGGGTTATGGTGGTTTATTTATTGTATTTTTTTCCAACTGTATTATGTTTCAGTTAGTCTTTGGGTGGTTTATATGGCACCGGATTTACCATCGGCAAATGCAATAAATATGTTATTCTTGGCTTTTTCAATATCATTTTGTGGTGTTATACAACCAGTTAGTTTAATGCCTTCATTTTGGACATTTATGTATAAAGTTTCACCTCATACTTATTTTATACAATCATTAGTTGCACTTGTGTTACATGATAGAAAAGTTCATTGTTCGGAAATTGAAATGTCTGTTTTAAAACCTCCACAAGGTTTAACTTGTGGTGAATATTTGGATCCATTCTTGCAATATAGTAATGGTTATATATCAAATCCAAATTCAACAACTATTTGCAAATATTGTCCATATGCAGTTGCTGATGAATATATGGAAACTGTTGGTATTAAATATAGTTATAGATGGAGAAATGTCGGATTTTATTGTGTCTATATTATGTTCAATATGACTGCAATGTTGGGAATGTATTATTTTTTCAGAGTCTTGAAGATTTCTAAACTTAGATTGAGAAATAACTAGTCAACTTTTTTTTTTCTTTTTTCGAATGTAGATCCTCTTATCCGGCTTATCGTGTCAATTTTTTTAGATATGAGAAAACCGTTGGGTGCACTTACTTGCCTAAACAGGAAACTTGAATCTTCCGCTAAGCAGCAGCAGTTAGATTGTCGATTTTTTTTTTTCAAATTAAATAATTACCTTTAATACCTCTGCCCTCGGAAAAGTTACGTAATCTGTCATCTTCCCTGCTGCTGCTTCTTCTGGAGCAGTTAGATTTTTTTTTTCAATTTTTTCTTATCACAAAAATTTCAAAAACGTTCTTTGATTGGTCCAAAATGTATCAAACAACGGCATTTAGGTGCAATCTTGATAAGGTCACGTGTAAGAACTATCTCTGACCGCGATTATCTTCTCTTGACATGCATTAGACAGTTTGTGGTTCCTGTGTTCTCATTTTTTTTTTTTTATTTTAGTGAAACTAAAAAAAAAAAAAAAGATTGCTACACCAGGTATAAAACTAGACTCATTTGACAACAAAAAAAAAGCCAGGATAGAAAGTTATTCTACAAAAATATGTCTCTTTCAGCTTCTCAAACAAAAGGTGATCTCTCGATAAGAGTTACTGTGTCAAGGTACCGTGATGCCAAATATGAAGATCAAATAGATCCGAAAAATGCACATACTGATAATGAATTATTGGCCGAGATAGGTTACAAAGCAGAGTTAAGAAGACAATTTTCCACTATACAGGTCTTTGGTGTTGCTTTTAGTATTATGGGATTATTACCATCTCAAGCTTCCGTGTTATCACAAGCATTAACAGGTGGAACAGTGGGGATGATTTGGGGTTGGCTCGTAGCTTCAATGTTTGTGTTATCCATTGGCTTGGCAATGGCCGAGATGGCTAGTGCGATGCCCACTAGTGGTGGATTATACTATTGGACATGGTATTATGCCCCAGAAAATTGGAAAATTCCAATTTCATATATTGTCGGAAATACAAATTCCGTGGCATTGGTAGGTGCACTTTGCTCTGTGGACTACGGTTTTGCCAAGGAACTCTTGGCTGCTGTCTACTTGGGATATGACGGTGATTTTGAAGTCACTGACGCAAAAGTTTATGGTGTATATGCGGCTTGCGTTTTCAGCCACATTCTCATCACCTGTGCTTCATCGCATGTTTGCTCCAAATTACAAACTACCTCCATTGTTTGCAACTCCTTATTGATAGCCTTCTTCTTGATTGTATTGCCGATCGGAACTAAAATTAATAGAGGCCATTTCAATGACGGAAATTTTATTTTTGGAAATTACCAAAATTTTTCTGGTTGGTCTTCTGATGGTTGGAATTTCATGATGAACGGTTTAATGCCGAGTGTTTGGACGATCGGCCTGTATGATTCTTGTGTCCATTTATCAGAGGAAGCAAAAAACCTGGTTAAGAGTGTTCCAATTGGTATAATTGGTTCAATTTTAGCATGTTTTAGTGTTGGTTTCTTTATTTTTATTTGTTGTGCGGCTTGTATGGACCAAAATATTTCTTCGCTTATTAATACTCCATCGGGTCAGCCGATGGCGCAGTTAATCTATGACAGCTTAGGGAAAAAGTGGGCCATCACTTTCATGTCATTAATTGCATTTTGTCAATTTCTTATGGGCCTGTCTATCTTGACAGCAATTTCGAGACAAATTTGGGCTTTTTCAAGAGATAATGGTTTACCATTTTCCTCTTATATCAAGGTTGTGAACAAGAAGCTTTCCACACCATTAAGAGCAGTTTGGTTCGGTGGAATTTTAGCTTTATTTATGGGTTTGTTATGTTTAATTGGATCCACAGCTGCTAATGCATTATTTTCACTTTACATTGCTGGTAATTACTTCCTGTGGTGTGTTCCAATTCTTTTGGCAAATACCACGGGTAAGCATAAGTTGGTCAAAGGACCTTTCAATCTTGGTGTTTTTTCTCCATTCGTGCATTGGACAGCAATTATTTTTATGATATTTATTATTATTATGGTTATGTTCCCTGCTGGAAGTACTGTGGACAAAGTTTCCATGAATTATACATGTGTTATAACTCCTGGTGTCATGATCTTAGCTACAATTTACTACTTGGCTTATGGTAAAAAAAACTTCCATGGTCCAGCAAGAAATATTGATGATTTTGAAGTCTACAATGAAGGTGATCCTCTTAATGAAGATGAAGAGATCATTGTGATTAATAGTGCTACTGGTGAAAGGGTTTATGAAGGAATAGAGCAAAGGCAAGATGAAGAAGATTCAATTTCTAGTGAAGATAAAAATAAAGTTTAGGTTTGTCCCTTTTTTTTTCTTTCTTTTTTTTTTTTTGTTGTTTTCTCTCTCTTCTGTCTCCTGTTCTTTTGATTATTTATTTGCTAAATGTAAGATTTGTGTTAGTTTTATAGATCGAGTTTACTAATAAATCTTACTATTAAATTACAATGGCTTTAAGGCTTGTTAATTTTATTTTACAAGTTAAGCATTTTAAGCTTAACTTAATCTAAGCTTAAAAAAAAATTAAAGTTTTCCCTCGCAAAAAAAGTAAAAATTGACCTTTTTTTTTTAAGTCTAAATTAACAGTACGATTAAGTGCTAATATCTAATATAATGGAAACTCTTTTGTTTGTTACACAGATCTCCATCATATAGTCGGTTGTAATCATTTTTATGAAAGCAAACTGATATTTTGAAAGAGGAAAAATCTGTTATGTTGATAAAACCAAAACAATTAGTCCAACCATAACTATATCAAGCCAAGATACCAACTTCTTGAGATTAAAAGAGAAATGGTTGGCCAAATAAGTACAAAGTCATAGGATTTCTGGCTTCATCAGCCAGAAAAAAAAAAACAGAAGGTCGTACCCGGATTCGAACCGGGGTCATCCGGAGGTCTTGTTTCAAAACCGAAGGTGATAACCACTACACTATACAACCTGTTAGATGTTAAAATTTTGGCTAGATAATAAATATTGAAAACATAAAAATCCGAATTAGGATGTTAAAATCGTTACACCAGTAGGTTTGAAACAAACCTCTTTTTTTTACATTAAACAGCCAAAATACCAATTAAATAGATATAGAAAAGCCTTTAAGGATCTATTTAATGAATATAAATATCTTGACTTCTGAAAATCAGAAGGTTGAAGCTGGCTAATAATATAATCGGAATGTAAAATTAACTATTGAATCAAAGAAACTGTGTATTATGTACTACGGTGAGTCTTGATGTGTGTCTATGGGCTTTAAATGATCTTCTTCTTCGTTTATTTTCTACATTAACTCTTTCTTTTCAAGATATATCAATTATATAAGTGAGAGAAGCCTCTATGAAGCTAAAACCTCAAAGTAAGACAAAATGAAAAACACAAAAAATATATATATATATTCCCAACTTCTTTTGAATGGACATTGCTAAATATCAATCATCCAGTCTAGCTCTTCAGCATCATATTCCTTAATACAAGTGGAAGCATTCTCCGAATAGATTAAGTGAAGAAATAATTGAAGTTTATTTTCAAAACCTTCATCACATTTACAGCAGCTAAATGTGCCACTGTGATCAACAGCTTCATGATATTTTCTATCGGACTCGAAACGGAATGTTCTAGCACAATAGTGACACATATTTGGTTTTTTCCTTTGCTTATAAGGCAATCTATTTGAGAAACATGACAAGTGTGCTTTGATGCATAAACTCATGTGATGGGAAAGCAGAAAAGCCGGTAAGAAAACTTCTTGACAGATGATACAAATTGCTTTGTCATGCTCATCTTTTTCACAATTGCTCACATGATGAAGAATGTCGATTTGTTTTCTTGTACGAACTGGACAACGTCCGCAACAATACATTTTCTCAAGTTCAGCATTGATGGCTTTTTCTGTAGGTTCAATATCATTTGTGAAGTGACTGAGTGAAATATTGTGGTTACCAAAAGTTTGAAATTTTCTAGAATTACTTTCTTCAAGAATAAATGAAACATCATCACCTGAGCTACTATGGTGCACTGAATGATTCAGGAGGAAAAGGTATCGAAATGAGGTATACGGACAACTATCACATGTGACTATGTCAAACATCTTATACCTCATGCCATCAACTATCCACGGTTTCAACACCCTAATATCGATATCGGAATCTTTATCAGCAAAGGAAGTAACAAACAAACCAAAATATTTTTCCAAGAATAAACTTAACTCTCTTTCATAATTCGTATTAAATTTCAATTTAGTCAGATTTAAACCTCTGATATCACACTTAAAAGGCATATGTTGGAAAACTAATTCAAATAACGGCATCTTCACAAAACAAAGTGGACATTTCAGCTCAGCTTCAAAAAAATCAAATTGATTTTCCACAATGCGATTAGTTTCGAAATGGTCCCCAATATGTTTCAGGAAATCAATTGTAACCACATCACAAACTGGGCAGCAATAAGTTTGACCATTACCAGCATTACTATCGATTCCTTCAGGAGATTCAACAGTTTTCAAAACTTGAAATTCAGTTGATTTTAACCCGAAGAAAAGACCAACCTTCTTAATGAATTCTAAATCACTGTATTTTTGATCATAATTTGGTCTGAAAAATAATTGCTTATAATCAACACAATCTTCTTTACAATCATGATTCAAAAAATCCAACAAGGTATCATATTTAATACTGCAGTGTAAACATTTGTAATCCTTGACACCAATTGAATGATTTAAAATATAGTGACGAACATCAACATTTATGTTATCAACACAAAGCTTATACTTGCAAGTTGGTTTTTGTAAACAAGGACAATCTCTCTGATTTGGGAAACGAGCAAATTTTTGTGAATTCAACATCTGGATCAATTCATTATTGATGATATCATACTCATCATGATAATTGAAATCATTGCAACCATTTAGATTTGGAGTTAAATGTTGGCATAATTTTCCTCCTAAATTTTTCAGTGTCAGTTTCTTAACTGGGAAGACGTATATTTCGCAATCAAATACCGGACCTTCCAATCTTTGAGAAGCAATTGTTTGAGCTTGTTCAATAATATACATTAAGTCACTACTATCTTTTTCAAAGGAAAGGTCGTACTGTTCTAATCTCGACCGGTAACGTAAGATTACTGACTGATCAATTCTTGGAAAGGTAAGTAATCTCTCCAAGAGTGCCTCTTGTGACACGTGATCAATTAAAAAATAACGGTAAAACTCTCTCACAATTGAGAGCATATAGTGCTGCTTTGGTGTAAAGCAGAGATCACTGATATCAGTATCAACGAGCCAATCTAAAGCATCATTTAAGTCATGCTGATTGATATCAAATCTCTCAACAAAAGCTGTTTGCTTTGTCTCAAATTCCAGAAGTTGTCTCACTACTTTTAAATTGTCATAACCTTTTGTTGGAATGAAATTGAAATCTGTCCTCTCAAGAATCAAGTAAACAAACTCGACATCTTTTCCTCTTGTATCCTCAGCATACTTAAGTAACTTGCTAAACTGTTTGGAAGGCTGAGTGATTTCTAAAATCGGGCAATCCTCAACAAGTGAACCTTGTAAGAATGATTTAGCAGTTTCTAAGTAAAAATCCGCCAAGTTCATTTCTTAAAAAGGAGTTGGTGAATGGTAAGTAAAAAAAGGGGTGAAATTTTTTATTGAGGGAATACAAGGAGGTATATATATTATTGAGGAAATCATCACATGATATCTAATTCATATACCATATTTGCCAAGATAAGAGGATCGACGTTTAGTTGTGATAGTTACTTTCAACTTTAAAATGATAATATTTAGTTATATTGTTATATTTTAAAAAAAAAAAATTAATTGAAATTAATTTTATGCAAGTTAAATGGGGACTAGATGATAAGCTTTCGAATTAAATCATGTGTTAATGCAAGCAATCAACAAGTTACCAACTCAATTGACTGCTAAAATAGCTGGGCTGGATATCACTGACAAATAAATCTCTAAATGTATGTTTTCAAAATGAAAAATTGATTAAAATTTTCATCTGTTTCTATGCAATTTATTGATCATCTGTAATATCCATTTACGAAATTTATTGCTCATTCATGGGCATTGCCCCACTCATATCACATAAAGTGATCACACCCAAGATAAACAACAAAAAGAAATGTGTATGAAGAAGTGGAATCATGGAGATAAAGACAAAAAAATACGACAGGGGGCTTCCTTATCTCTTTCAACAATTTCACACACACATGTCATTGTAATGTATGGATATATATATTCTCCTCTCAGCATGGGGAGATCACCAACAGGTAGAGAACTGTCTGTATCCGGAGTTAAAATCATAAAGATTAATGTGACAAGAAGGGGCTAATTTTCATTTATCTCCTTTAATGATTTGCAAAATACAAATGGAAACTAGCAAATCATCTCAATTAAACTTACAAAGTCTATAAACTCCAAAAAAAACTTCCCAACAAAAATTGCTCCACCCCAGATTAAAAACTCTCCTTTATATCAAGCATTATTTGAGGACTCAAACAAATAAGATCCTTATTTATTCTTCTGACTCCATCACTAGTCTTATGGTGTGTATTCAATTTCTTGTTAACACCCCAGCCCAAAGGAGAAGGTCCCCAAGTTGGAACAAAACATATCTCATTGTAACCACAAACATCTGAGCATTTGTAAAAAATTGACCAATTTAAATCATCGATAAAAATGTTCAAGTTTGCATATGCAGTAATGATTCTCTTATGTAAATCCTCTGAGAATATGTCTGATTCAGTGACGTATTCTTTCAACAAAATTTCCTTTCCAATGGAAAATAAATCAAATAAAATATCAACTATCTTTTGTTGAACATTAGTAATGGAAGCCCAAATCAAGAAATCAGCATCACTTTTCAATGATTGATAAGGATGAACATAGTCCCAAACCATCATCTCCAAGCTATCCTTTAATTGTTCATCTGAATTTATTACAAAATGTTTATCAGCATATCTTCTGATAAAATTATAAGTGTAAGCCGTCAAATTCTTTGCTAAAGTATCGATAATTTCCAATTGCTTTGTGACATCTGATATTGATTGATCCTCTTTATTGAATATGGCATTATAATTATCATGATATTCAGCCATAGTTATGTTCAAAGTCATTAATATTGGACTAAATTTCTCCACTATTCTATGAGTGACAACTTCCCAATTTGTTGAATGAAATGGATCAAATGGTGGTCCACTTAAGATCTTATCCATTTCAGATAAGAATGTGTCATTGACATTACTTGGTATCTCATCAATTCTACGAGTATATGTGTCAGTTGAAATACTGGTCATATTTATCAATGTGATCATCTTGGAAAAATCCAAATAAATTCTTGGATCACCATTATAAACATATGCTCCGGACAGGAAATGATCATATCCAACCATATTTTCAAAAATATCAAGAACTTTGGATCGACTTTCTTCCAAATCATCATCATCTTCCAACTCTTCTTTAGACTTCTCTTCAGGGAATTCAAGAATATCAGTGGCATTTGTTAAAGTCAAGTTTTGTACTAATTGTAATTTATCGTTAAAATCACATATTATTATTTCAAAACCAACTTCTAATCTAACAACCCCATCTAATTTTTTCCCATTCTTATTGTAATAATCACAAATTCTTTGAGCACCTACTCTTTCATTGAAATCATCGTAGTTATCCATTTGAGACAACAAGAATTGGGTGTCCATCTCCCCAGTTCTTGTCTTTGCAGCTGATGCACCTCCGAGATAAATCAATTTATCCAAAGGCTCAGTTACTTTAAAAGTCAACAAATGTGCTCTTCCATTACCTCCTGGAGGTCCTCCATGCTTTGGTGGTCCCCCAGGTCCCCCAGGTGGTGGTGAGCCTGGTGGTGGTGAAGATTCTTGCTCGTCTTCATCATCATCATCATCACGTTTAACATTCAGTGGTGGTGGTTTTCTGTCTCCTCTACCTCTACGTGGTCTAAACACGTGAGCAAAATTGTAACTAAATTCATAGTCCATAGCCACCCATTCCAAACCTTCAGGAATAAATCCATCAGAGTTGGAGTGATATAAGAAAGTTCCTTCTGGAATATAAGCTGGGAAATAGGTAACACCTATTGGGTTCAAATCTGCATTTTTCTGTTTTACAGCATTTTCCACCTCGTTGAATAATGCACTTGAATTGGCAAAATCTAAATTGGAACTGCTCAAATATTCCTTGTAATTTTCCCTTGACAATACACTATATTTCTCAAGGGCTTTCCCATCATTTTTATTTGTCCGTGGCCCAAATGATACAAATAAGAAAACTGAATAGATTATGTTGATAAGAATTCCTGCAACAAACAGATATTTGAGAAAGTTTTGACGATCAAAAGTCCGGAGACTACTGTCATTTCCTAAAGGTAAATACTTTTGCATGCTCAAAGCTTTATTGGTAGTTGCTCAATTACCTCTTTGCATGGGATGTTCAACAGATTTTATATATAAAAGTCTAAGCCGTAATGTAAAAATTAGTTCAAAGTTTTTTTTTTTTTTGGTATCTTTTTTTTTTTTCCTCTTAGATATCGGAGATTTAAATCAGGCTCCCAAAAAGAAGAGAAGAAAAAGGGTTTCTATTGCAGATGGATTGCAGAAGGTGCAGTTTTATTGCTGGGATAATGCTATTCGTGAATTAGATAGTGCTTTAGAATAGGCGAAAGCTATAAGAAGCTCTCCAAATTTGGTTAGCACATCTTTACACCTCCCCCAAATAGGAAATCGAGAAAAAAAACATTTCAACAGGATGAGAAGTGATACTTGAGATAGTGAATCTGTTGTAATTAAGTTTTTTTTTTTCTTCTGCTATTTTTTTCATTTTATTCAAATCTTAATTGAAACATTTGAATTTGTATAATAGAAGTAATACAAATGGGAGGGTATATCGAAACATTAGCAGTTTCTAAATGTTTTTATGAGCTAATTTTTTTAAGGAAGACCCTAATGATGAAAATCAGATATATATTTGATATAATTCTTTCATTTCCACCTAATCAACCAACCACAAGACAACAATTTTAAGTCTCTATCTTGAAATCCTAAAATCTTTGAAGTCTTAAAATGCCAAAAAAAAAGAAAATAGTGTGATCAGGAACTAGTCTTTCACAAGTAATTTGAATCACATTTCTTCAACAGAAAAAAGAGGTTATGACCCAACAACAATAACAGTGCCGTGTTCTATAGCCACGCAGAGCCTATATAGCTACTTCGTGCGAAAATTTGTGTTGAGAATGACGTTCTTTACTCAACATATTTACCGTCTGCTGCACCCTTGAAGTCAATTTTTTTTTTCATTTATATGCAAGTGATTCAAAGATCATTTCCTGATTTGGAAGAGTCATCGACCAAAATGTTAAGAAAAAAAAAATTTAAAATAAAATTTGATGGCCTGAAATTTTTTGCTATATAAAAGCAAGGTTTCTCTTTGAACTTTCATCTATACTTCTTTAGATATAACATATATAAAGAAATGCCTGAGACTGTTAGAGAGGAAGAATCTTCAATAATGAAGGAGGAAGATGTCAGCTTTGCAGATGTCGAAAATAATTCTGTTGTCACTGAAAAAGAGTTGGATAAAGTCTACAGACATTTGGATTATCGTATTATTCCAGCTTTATGGTGTATGTACTTCTTAACATCTTTTGGTTCATCAGCATATGGTAACACTTTGACTATGAATCTGTCAGAAGGTCACTCATTATCGGCATCTTTGAAATTGACTGCTAAGGATCTTTCAACTGCTTCAGCTTTATATTATGTTGGTTATATTATATTTGATGTACCTATGAATATCATGATGACAAGGTTATCACCTCAAGTGTGGTTGAGTAGAATTGTAATGACTGTTGGTTTGGTTTACATTTGTTATGCAGCATTGAAAAATCATCAAGGTATTATTGCTATCAGATTTTTTAGTGGTGTTTGTGGAGCAGGAACATGGCCAGGTTTGAGTTATTATATCACTTTATGGTACCCAAATCATAGATCAGCAAAGAGAATTGGTTATTATTTCACAGCTGCTCAACTTAGTGCTTCCGCTGCAGGTTTAGTTGCTGCAGGTTTCCAAAAAATGGATATGACAAGAGGTTTAGAAGCTTGGAAATGGCTTTATATTGTCTATGGTTCTGTAACAGTAGCCGTTGGTATTTCATTATTGTGGTGGTTACCAGATAGACCTAGCCATTTGACAAAGATGGGCTCATGGAATAAGAAATGGTCTATCACTAGATTCTTGCCTCAACCAACGCAACCTTTAAATGAGTACGAATCAGAATTACATAAAATTGATATGTCAAAACGTTATAAAAAAATAAGTTATGGATGGATCGATGTTGCCAAAATTTTCTACGATTTTAGAATTTGGCCTTTAATTATGATGTATTTCGGTGTTGTTGGTACTGGATTCGGTTTAGCTGTCTTTGGAACCACTCTTATCAAGACCAATAATCCATCATTGTCTTCAATAGATGTCTCATTATTATATGCACCAATTTGGCTCTTTGACTTAGCTGCTATCTTGATTGTTACTCCAATTGCTGATCGTTATAAGAAACTCAGACCTGTATTTTTCAGTGGTGCCACTTTGATAATTATTGTTGGCTTGTTAGTCACCACATACACAAAAGATTGGAATAGTTATGGAGGCTTGTTAATAGCAGGATTTGGTTTAGGTCCAACAGTTCCTATATGTATGGCTTGGACAGCTGAAATTTTTGGTAAGTCTCATGGTGATGTGGGTTGTGCAGTTAGTGCAGCTGTTGTGAGTGGATTGGGTAACTTGGGTAGTGTTACAGCAACTTATGCCTTATATAGCGGTTGGCCTGCTGATAAACTGAGAAGATATCAATATTCAAATATGATGTTAATTGTCATGTTAGGTGTTAGTATCATTGCTAGTGCTGTATGTTATTTCGTTCAAGATATTGGAACTGAAAAATTCCAAAGACAACGTGCCGAAGCGGACGCAAAGGAACAAGAAGAGTTATAGGATTTACAACTAATATATGATTACCTTTTTTTTTTGTCATTATACGTATAAATCATCATCCTCATTACTTATTCTATTTATTATCTTATCTTTACTTTTTTGAAACTCAATTGGATAATTTTTCTTGAAATTTTTATTCAATTTCAGTACTCTTTTCTCACTCTTATTCAAATCATCAACAATGCTCGGTATCACCTTCGATTCATATTCTGTAATTTTAGCTCTATAATCTTTCAAAAAAATCTGTAATTCTTGTATCTTTATTAATAACTCTTTTGATTTACTATTCAACATCCCAGATAACTGTGATTGCAAAACAATCGATCTATCAAGCTCTAAAGTACTCAATGATGAATTTATAGATTTCAACAAGAATTCTACTGCATCAAATCCCGATGTTTCATTGTCCTGGAGTGAATTCTGTTCACTTTCTGATGACGATGATGTCGTGTTTAGTAATGAAGAATCAGACAAATTCATGTTATAATAATGAGGATTTATAGTGAAATCTGAAGAGTTGATTGACGGCGTCCTGGAATGAGACCGGGATCTTCCAGTATTGTCATTATCTCCCATATTTGATGCTTTCTTAACATTTGATTTTATCCTTTTTTTTTTTTTTTTTTTATTTCACCTAAATAATTATCTTACGGCGCACTACAGTTTCTTTGAATAATAACAGTAAAACAATTATAAAAACTACACGAAGACCTATTTTACTCTCCCAAATTGACATGGATAGCTTTCGTTTGTGAATAGGCATCAAGAGCATAAGAACCTAACTCCCTTCCAATACCGGAAGATTTGTAGCCACCAAATGGAATACCAAAATGAGAGTCTTGAGAAGAATTGATCCAAACCATACCAGCTTGAAGCTTAGCAGCGACTTTATGAGCCTTGGTTATGTTTTGAGTGAATAATGCAGCTGCTAGTCCATAACTAGAATCATTCAGTTTCTTCAAAGCTTCATCTATGGTACTAAACTTAGAAACAGCAACAACTGGACCGAATATTTCCTCCTTAACGATTTTCATATCTTGAGTACAATCAGTAAAAATTGTTGGTTGGATGAAATAACCCTTTTCACCAGCTCTCAGACCACCATGGACAACTTTGGCACCTTCTTTCTTACCTTCTTCGATATAATATAAAATTTTCTCATATTGTAGCTTAGAGACTTGAGCACCTTGAATAGTGTTAGAGTCAAATGGATCTCCAATAATTGTTCTTTCCTTAGTGTAAGCAGTGAACAGTTTAATGTATTTATCGTAGATACCTTCTTGAACCAATATACGAGAAGTTGAAGTACAAATTTCTCCTTTGTTGTCGAAAATACCCAGATGTGACCATCTTACAGCTTGATCGATATCAGCATCATCAAATACTATCAATGGACTCTTACCACCACATTCCAAAGTGACATTTTTCAAATTGGTAGTAGCAGCCTTCATGATCAATCTTCCAGTGGCGGTGGAGCCAGTGAATGCCACTTTATCAACGTCGAGGTGTTCAGCTAAAGCTTGTCCGGCATCTTTCCCATACCCAGAGATAATATTGATAACACCAGAAGGAATACCAGCTTCCTTAACCAAGTTACCAAAATAAAGTGCTGAAAGAGGAGTTTGCTCGGCTGATTTTAAAACGACAGTGTTACCACAGGCAAGTGCAGGGGCAACTTTCCAAGCAAGCATCATAAATGGGAAATTCCAAGGAATGATTTGTCCACATACTCCTAATGGTTCTTGTAAAGTGTATGCTAATTTCAGAGGTGAAGTTTCAATTGTCTTACCGAAAATCTTATCTGTCCAACCACCATAATATTTGAAAACATTGTATGATTCATCCAAATCAGCGGCTAAACAATCAGCATATGTTTTACCATTATCCAATGAGTCGATAGCTGCAATCAACTCACGATCTCTATAGATCAAATCTGCCAATTTGTAAAGATAAGCTGCACGATCAATGGCAGACAATTCACGCCAATCTGGAGATTCAAAAGCCTTTCTGGCGGTAGAAACAGCCAAATCGACATCTTCACTGGAAGCACCATAAACTTTAGTGATTTCTTCTTCTGTTGCTGGATTGAAAACTGGGATTAATATTTCTTTCTTTGGTGCGATAAATTTGTTACCAATGAATAAACCCAATGGTTGTTCATATTCTGTGCCATTTGGCAATGTGATTTTAGTTGTTAAAGACATGATAAATTGTTTTTTCTTTCGAAGTGATGATCAACACGAAATCATTGGGATTTTTGTTCTCTATTTATAAGAATGACTACCAATAATTTACCATTATCGCTTGTATAAGTGGTCCCAAATACCTTCCGCTTTTGGATTGAGTGATAAAGAAATCGGTAAATCCAGTTTTCCTAATTTTTTTTTTTCTATCTATCGTGCATTGTTCTCCGCGTAGCTAAGGCTCAAATCAATAGAGTTTACATATTGTGTTTTTGAGGGTACCCAGAGCCAAGAAACGATTATTGGTCCCTCTAAGTTGCTACATTGAGTGCTTTTTTCAAGGTGGGAAATGACCATTGATGTGCTCACCCGCCCTTTCCTAAAAGAGTTTGTATCGGTGACCATTAATATTGATAAGCAGACTTGATGAGAGTATAAATAATGACAAATCTTCTGTGTTCTTCGACCCATGCCCTAGGAGTAAAGTGCAAATAAAGATGTCAAAAGCAATATTTACTAATTATCCGGGTGTTGGAGAAACGAATAATAAACTTTATTCCTATTCACAAGCAGTTAAAGTTGGTCCATTCATTAGATGTTCGGGTCAAGGTGGATGGGATCCTGAAGGTAACTTACAAGAGGGCAATTTCGAAGGTCAATTGAAGCTTGCTTTTGAAAACGTTGAATTAAATATCAAGAGTGCAGGAGGGAAAGGTTGGTCCGATGTCATTTCTGTCAAATCTTTTCACATGGATTTAGAAGGTCAGTTTGATCTGTTTGTTGAATATTTCAAAAAATGGATGCCTGATCACCAACCAACATGGACCTGCGTAGGTGTTACAAAATTAGGGATTCCCGGAATGTTGTTTGAAATTGAAGTTGAAGCATATGTGCCATAGAATAAAAATAAATAGGTTCTCTATATACATCATTCAGAATAAAAAGACAGTTTCCGAGATGGTGCTGAAATCTGTGCACCACTCTGACTTTTCTAACTCAGCCTTCCCGTACCATTTCGACTCCAAAAACTTCCATAGCACTCGCACGTTACCAAATGTTAAATGGTTGTAAGAATCGACCACTGATTGACGAATTACTTCTTGATGTTGTGCTTCAATTGAGTGATACCCCACAATTAATAATGGGAATAACAAACAATGCTGCAAGTCACTGTTTTTCAACTCAATTATATTTTGAACACAGTCTGAAACGGCTTTTTGCACTAAAGCATGTTCAATCGGGAAACCACAAATCATTCTATAAACGTAAATCAACCCCGATAAACTAAACAGTGAACAGTATAAATCCCAAGGAACACAACAATGGCAATTTCTCTTTGTTTCCCTTTCAAAAAAAGACAAAGAAGAAATAATTTGGGCGATATCGATCACTGTCTCTGCATTCAGTGGAGCCTGTGCAATTTCAGATAATTCACCAAGAATTTGGAGGAATGCATCATTCTCTCTGATGTTCCCCCACCATGCCTCCTTGCCTCCAAATATTAACCAAAATTCTTTACCGTAATGTGGCTTTGCTCCAGTCAATACACAATTGATGAGATCAATGGTGCCAAAATATGAAAGCATCATAATTGAAATTGGATCACTCAAAGTTTCTAGTTGCCTCTCCGGACTACCCATCTGTGTTAATATAGCTCTGCCACCTTTTAAGTGCATGTATGCCATGGTGTTATCGTCTTTGGGATCTATGACACCATCTAGTAAACATAATAATACATTACCAGCGAATAATACATTCATGTTTTCCTTACTTAATTCAATGATTTTTTGTCGAAACTCTGAAATAGCTGAAGTCCTAGAAGACTTGACTACATCATGTGATAAATAATCATTACTGCTTATCAGCTTATGAGCATTTGACACGGCCTCAATGAAATTTGTAAGCAACGGGTCTTGAAAAATACCACCATTAACTTTCAATGAACTTCCCAACATTGTCAATTTTGGAGATAATATTTTCTCGAAATACATAAACTGTTGATCACAAGTGATTTTTGGAGAGAATAAAACGGGTAATGAGTGTTGAACTTTTTCTTTGATTCTCGATTTCTCTTTCAAAGACAGAGGTTCAACAATCTGAAATTTGATCTGCTTACCAAAAATACATTGAAAATTACCAGCGACACATTTCGTACATGGTTTCTTTAGATCACATTTGACTCTTCTGCTTTTACATTTCAAACAACTCCCCTCTACGGTTCTTATTCTCTTTGGATGTGACATAAGTATTTTGATCTTTGCTCATAAATAATAGATAAGATAACAATTTTTTTTTTTTTTAGTTTCTAATTTTTCGTTATCGATTTTTTCGATTCAGCCTTTCCAAAAGTCACCACATACAAAAGAGAAATGCAGTAAACCCATACAAATTCATTAAACACTCAGCTAAAGTGATACAATGTTACTTCTCTAAGTGCATGAAAACTCCGATAGATTCAGTTATCTCTTTCGAAAAAAAGTAGTGCAGGTAATTTTTTTTTTTCTTTTAATAAAAAAAAATCCGATTTGACAGCAGGCCCTAGACAGATCAACAAGAAGAATCATAAACAACAATTTGAATCAGATGGCAGTTAACACTTCTTCTGTTGCTGGTATCACAGCTGGAAGAAACCCGTTGCTTTACGAGGCGTCTAATCCAATTACGCTATTTTTATTTCAAACAGTAATAATCATTGCATTTTGTCAATTGATCCATTATCCATTATCGAAAATCAAACAACCTAAGGTCATTGCTGAAGTCCTCACTGGGATTATACTTGGCCCATCAGTATTTGGGCATATTCCTCATTTCACATCAACCGTTTTTCCTACGGCTTCTATAGCTGGTTTGACATTAGTGGCTAATGTTGGGTTGATTTTGTTTTTGTTTATTGTTGGTTTAGAAGTTGATACTCAATTTGTAAAGAGAAATTTGAAAATAGCATTGACTGTTGGTATGATCAATATGATTGTTCCATTTGGCTTAGGATGTCTCTTGGCCATTGGATTATATAATGATTACCATACTGAAGGTGATATCAAATTCACCACATACATGGTTTTCATTGCTGTTGCAATGTGTATTACAGCTTTCCCAGTATTGGCTCGTATATTGACTGAATTGAGATTATTACAAGATAGAATCGGAACTATTGTCTTGGCTGCTGGTATAACAAATGACGTTGTTGGTTGGATGTTGTTAGCATTAAGTGTTACATTGGCCAACGCAGGTAATGGTGTCAACACAGTTTATATCTTATTGTTAATGTTTGGCTGGCTCTTGGTCATTTGCTTCCCAGTTAGATGGGTCTTGAGGTGGGTTCTTATCAGATTCAAGGATTTGGAAAATGGACCATCACAGATATCGACCTGTGGTATTTTAATTTTGGTTTTCATTTCAGCATTTTACACTGATATCATTGGAATTCACCCAATTTTTGGTGCATTCTTGGTTGGATGTATCATCCCTCGTGATTATGGATATGTGGTAAAGATTACAGAGAAAATTGAAGACTTAGTCACTGTGATTATAATTCCTTTATATTTTACATTGGCAGGTTTGAAATGTAATTTGTCCACTTTAAACCATGGCAGAGATTGGGGTTATATAATTGCCATTATTGTTGTTGCCATGGTTGGGAAAATCCTTGCAGGTTCTTTTGCCTCCAAATTAACTGGTTTGTTTTGGAGAGAGTCATTTTCAGTTGGTATATTGATGTCTTGTAAAGGTATTGTGGAAATTGTCGTATTGACTACAGGGTTAAATGCAGGAATCATCAGTCAAAAAGTTTTCTCCATGTTTATTGTTATGGCTTTGGTTTGTACTTTCTTAACTTCTCCATTGACAATACTCATTTATCCTGTGTGGTATAGAGAGAAAGTGAGAAAATTCAGAGCCGGTGAAATCAATTGGGACGGAACGATACTGGAAGGGACAGTCACCAAAGGTCTTCAAACTGTTGAAGATTTTAAGAATTTCAAACTTACTAGAGTCATACCAGTGGTTGAGAGTTTGAGTGATGTCAATGATTTAGTTGGTTTCTTGCATTTCTTAGTCCAGAAGACAAATGATGACAGAGAATTCAACTATAATATTGAAACTTATGGAATATCATTAAAGAAATTAACACAGCGTCTTACTGATATTATAGATGCTTCAAAACAATTAGATGATATTGATGATGCCGAGTCCTCATTGGCTAGTCATTCAAATTCTTTGTTATTAGTTTTGAAATTATTTTGCGAACTTAACGGTCACAGTTTTGATTCTTCAATTAGGTTATACGCTGATGGTAATAAGATGCACACAATATCTGATTTTTCCAACAAAATTTCCGATTTCTTATTGGTACCAATTTCGCAACGTGTTGACAGGGAAGAAATCATCGAGCTTACTAAGACTATAAATTGCCAATTAGGCTTGTTCTTGAACAATCTGAATCCTGTTATCTTGGGAGGAGAAAAGGAACCAGAAGATGACACTTTGACATTAACACATTCGTTGCAAAACCAACATAATTTGGCTGGATCAAGTTATGATAAGATATCTTTGATCTTGACAAATGAAAGCTTGCCTGTTGATTTATTATCTCTCCATGTGTTTTTGAAATTTATTTGCTCTGTTAAGCCAACAACAATGCTTACAATTTATGTTCTGGGCGATCAAGAATCTATTTCTCCAGAATTAACTCAAGTTTTCACTTATTTAACCAATATTGGTGCATTGAGAGATATTGCTGTTGTTTACTCCAAGAAGACAGAAGGAGAGTTCATAGAATTTGTTGTGTCTGGAGGTGATTCTCCAATTAAGAAACAAGTTGCTTCCACCTCATTGATCATTTCAAGTTTATTCACTGGTTCTACCAGTAAAGCTGAAATCTTGATTCTGAAAAGTCAAGTCGAGAAATTTAATCTCTTGCTTTGCAGCAATAACTTGGATGACTAAGCTACTTGCTTTCATTTTGGTGACATGGGGCGGGTTTTATAAATCTATCTAGCTTTACTTTATTTTGATGATGACTATTTTTTCTGTCGATGTACATGCTTCGTTTTTTCTTTGTATTATGACTAAGTTTGCCGCGTGCCTCCATACAAAAAAAAAAAAAATGCCTGGCAATAGAAGGGTCGCTATTTCTACCTATTCAAAAACAATCAAATTGGATTGCAAACTGCATAGAAGGTCTTCGAGCCGTTGCAAAACAGATGACTATGTGACTCATGACTGACTGGTAATTGACCAAAGAATATCCGAAATTTTTTTTGCCTTATCAGGCGCGGGAAGTGTTGAGCGAAGAGAATACGATAAGAAAAAGTATAAAAAGGCTGGAAAATTTTCTCTTTTTTTAAACTCCTATTTGGATATAAATATCAAATTAATAAAAATGTTAGCTGAATTAGATGCCTCGAAGTTAGTTATTACAAAGAAGGAGAACCCTACTGTTGTAACGAAGGAGACTAGACCACCAATTGGTTCCTTATCGGACCATATGGTTGTTATTGATTACGATTCGGAAACTGGATGGCATGCTCCAACTATTGTTCCAACTGAAGATTTCAAGATTGATCCAGCTGCCTCTGTCTTCCATTATGCGGTCGAATGTTTTGAAGGTATGAAGGCTTACAAAGGTAAAGATGGCAAAGTTAGATTATTCAGACCAATGGAGAACATGAAAAGATTGAACTCTTCATCTGCTAGAATTTCACTTCCAAATTTCGCCTCTGAGGAATTACTTAAATGTATGGATAAATGGTTAGAGATTGATGCTCAATTTGTACCAGAAGGTGGAATGATCTATCTTAGACCAAACCATATCGAGTATAACAATTGTTTTGGATTAAAAGGTCCAAGAAGATCCAAATTATATTGTATTGCAGCTCAGTCCAATCCAGCTTTGGATTATGAAAAAGAATTCAGCCCATTGAAATTGTACTCAAACGATTCATCATCCCATGTTAGACTGTGGCCTGGAGGATTCGGTAATACCAAATTAGGTGCTAATTATGGTCCAACACATATTCTGGAAATCGAAAGTCGTAAAAATGGTTGTGATCAAACTTTATGGTTATACGGTGACGAGAACATTGTCACTGAAGCTGGTGGATCCAATTTTTTTGTCATCTGGATAAATGATGAAGGTAAAAAAGAAGCTGTTACATGTCCAGTTTCATCTGGTTTGATCTTACCTGGTATCACAAGAAAATCTGTATTGGATTTATTGCAAAAGGAAACAGACCTTATTGTTACTGAAAAGACTTTCACTATTGATGACTTAGTCAAGAAAGCACATGAAGGTAAGTTAGTTGAAGCATTTTCATGTGGTACTTACTACTTCATCTCACCTGTTGGAGTTATTAAATCACCAAGTGGCGAAATCTTGAATATCCCAACAACTGTTGAAGGTAAATGGGGAGAAACATCGAAACAATTGTACGATAGATTAAAAGGAATCATGTGGGGTGAAACTGAACATGAATGGTCACATGTATGCTAAGGCTATTCTCTATGTATAATTATATTTTTTGAAGTTTAGTAAATAAAAAGATAGATTTTGGTTTGCATTTACAAGATCGGAAAGATAAAAGTTCTATTTCTGATAAAAGAGGCATTGGTCCTGAAGCAAAGAATGCCATTAAAGATCGATTTGGTGCTACTCCAAGCAATTCATCTTTATTGGTAAGCGGGGCCATATTCTTTCAACTTGTATCAAATCAATTGTTTGACACACCTCAGCGACCTTTCATAATTTGAATAGCTGTTCAACAAACGCGTCATCTTGTCAATTCCATTGATGTGTCCCCAGTATTGAACCACTCTACACGACTTTTATCCTTTTGTTTCAGAAATTTATTCCGTGAGGTTTAAATATGCATGATTATGCGAACCCCTTGCAAAATAATGCAAGATTAGTTTTGTACAATACACATATTATTCCGAAGTGCTTTTTAAGGAAAGCAAGAACCATTCCGAGTCTCAAAGTTGTCAACTTGAAAGCACTAACCTATGATTCAAATTTCCATCTAACTATAGCTGGCAGCATAAAGCTTTATTTTTCAAAAACAACGAGGAGATGAAGAGATAGACTTTTCTTTGAGATGGTGTAGTGATTTTCTGTTATGTTTTAAATTGATCAATCTCATAAGAAGGAAGGGAACTGATAATATGCAAAATTATGAGAGCAAGCTGATATTTTTTCTTTTATAAGTAAACCTAAAAGAAATGACGTTTCCCAAAATGGCTTTTGAGGCTCATTGCTCTAGGTAGAATCTGTTTCATCTTTTTTTTCCCCCAGAAAACTCCATTCATTCAAGATACTTTCACTTGCAATAAATACATGTTTCATCAGTTACTACGGATAAGGGAATCATTTATCAAGAAATTTTTTGGAAAAATTCTAATTAAAAAAGTTTATTTTTGATTGAGAAGTAAATAAAAATTTTGAAAACAAATTATAATTGATATCTGAAATGAGGATTTTCGAAATCTGTTAAATCAGCAAATTCTTGATTTTCCATGAAAATTTCATCTTGTCCCAGTGCTTTTCTTTCCAGTGACAACTTGTCTCTCTTCTTATTATCCCACAAATATGAGACATATAATAAGGAAAGTAACAATAAAGAAATAGCATAACATACAACAATAGCAACTTTTGCACTATTATAATGTGGAGCTTCATTAGCACGGAAAGTTTGAGGACCAATGATATTACCGGTACAGTATCCGATCAAGAAAATCAGATTTACTGTCACTTTCTTAGTATGGCCAGCAGTGTTTGAAGAGAAAAGTGAAAGACAGCAAATCATTCCAACCGGAGAAATAGACATCAAATAATATCCTGCTAATCTTGCATTTTTGCTTTGCTCGGCAAAAGCCAACATACATGCAGAAACTAAAGTAACAAGAGTCAGGAAAAGTGCAATTGGTAATCTTTGTGGGATGAATTTATGACAATAACCTAATAACCAGCATCCAACAACTTCAACTGCACCACCTGGCATACCCATGAGCAATGACTTGGTTGCACTGTATTGGAAATCTTCTGTTAATAAGATACTTGAGAAATTTGTTAATCCACCATTTGGAATATCAGAAGCTAAACCGAAAAAGAAACAGAGCCAGGTTCTTACATCTAATAATGCTTCTTTAAATTGATGAATTTTGAAATGTTTGTTACCGAAACCTTGGTTATTGGTTCTAATTCTTTCAACAACCAATATTTTTTCCTCATCAGTAAGGAACCAAGCCCCTGCAGGAGTATCAGGAATGTGGAAGAAAAAAACGATACCAACAACAATTGTCATCAAACCAGTGATAACGAATAATAATTTCCAGGCTTCAAAAGAGTAAGATTCGGCATGAATTGCTAAACCATAAGCGATACTGGATCCCATGATAGTTCCCCAACCGTTGAAACAGAACCAAATACTTGTACGAATAAATTGTTCTTCTTTCTTATACCATTGTGAAGTTAAGATAACCATTGCTGGAGTGACAGCACTTTCTAACATTCCAAGTGCCACTCTTAAGAAGATGAAACCTCCGTAATTTGGTGTAGCATGTAAACACAAGATTATACCCCATAATGTGATAAAGAAAGCAGCTGTTTTCAGTAAAGGAAAATGCTGTAACATATATGATGATGGGAATTCGAAAAACAAATAACCTAAGTAGAAACCTGAACCGACCCAAGTATACTCGTTACCGACCATATGCAAATCTGTACGCAATCCCATAATTGAAGCATAACCATTACTAACTTTATCCATGAATTGAACTGAGTATAAGAAACATAATAATGGCATAAGATACATATCAGTTTTACGCAATATTCTACTATTTGTCAGTTCATCAATTTCAACGTGGCCGGCATTCAATGCCAATTTCATGGCTTCATCCACATCTCCAGTAACGGTAACTTCTTTACCAGAAGGGGAGATAATTGTGGTAATGATTCTATTTTGATCACCAATTTCATCTGCTGTTATTGAAGCTACTGTGTGAATAGCACCAGATTTCTCTAAATCTGTCTTATTATTAGTACTACTTGTATCTGACATATTTGTACTATTAGTTAAAGGTGAAGAGAATTTTTAGCAATTCGAGTTTAGACCTCTTTTATATAGATATATGCACTCAATTCCAAAAACCACAATTTTTTTGTGTCTTATCAGATAACACTTGCAGCTCCAAAACCCCGGATACCACTTCCGCTTTTATCTTAATCGACAAAATAAAATACCACGGCCGATCATTTTGCAAAAAGTATGATCTATCTCAGGATTTATAGAGAAAAAGACATTACTTTAAAGACTCGTCGCGTTTCTAAATATTGAAATAGCTTCATTTTAACTACGAAGAATACCAAACATTGGGATTTCTTGCTTCATCATTCAGGAGACAGTGTCATGAATAAACTGTGGTTTTTTTTTTTTTTGCTTTATGGTTACTTACACTGCATACTTGACACAATAAGATCATGGAAAAACAGTTAAGCTTCAAGATAACAAAAAATCTTTTTTTTTTTTTTTTTTTTTTTTTTATGTTTTTGGCCGATCAAAACATCTGCATATTAATGGGGGAATGGAGGGAAGATAAGGAAGATATTAGCAAATAGTCTTGTTAAATTAAAGATCGAAGGGAGAAGGACGAGATCTGTGTCTATATAGAGGGATGCATTCGAGAATTAATTCTGCAAATTTTCTTATAACTAGCTGCAGTGGGTTTTTTTTTAAGAAAAGTATATTGAGTAACTGATAAGAGTTGTATCAACTTAGCCTGGTCCATTGCTGGGTAAGTTTTTGCTCAAATACATAAGTCCTAATGTGGTTTAGTCTGGGAGATAAAGAATTGGAAATCAGCGTACACTTTCTCTAATGAGTCAACTATTACACATCATAGAATGGGAATGTGTAACAAACTGTAGATCCCCTCATCGTGAAATTCATTCAACCTGGTCAAAGCTGGTTCCTCCATTTCTCTTGGTAAATGGGGGATTGGCCAAGCTCAATTACCTACTTGGCAATATGCATATTCACAAACAATGGCGGATATATCCAATAATGACCTTTAAATAACGACTAAGCCAAGCACTCTTTGAAATAAATTTATACCCATGGTTCCATTGATACAGCTCTCAATGATGACAAGAGGGGTGTTAATGCAATGCCATATTCGTTACTAGTTAACAGACCCCTTGATTATCAACAATTGTAAAATTTCTGTCAGTAAAGATGTCTGAATCTATTTTTATTGAACTAAACTAGTTTCGAACTAATCAAAGTAGATATAACAGTATAAGACATGTAGACTATAAGGACTCAACTAAACTAACTGGTTTTATTCAGAATGGGAATAAAATATGGGAGACTTTTCGATTTGTATGTGAACGTACGATGTTTCGGTGATCGACGGTGATAGGAAGTGAAGAAAAAAAAAAAAAAAGAACGAAAAAAAAAAACGATAAGAAAAAATAAACTTCTTGTAATATAAAAATAATTAAGGATTGTAATTCAGATATTTTGAAGTTGACAATGTCATTTACCGAGTTAAGTGATCAACAATTACAGCAATTCCTTGATGAAGGGTGCCTTGCAATTCCGAATTTCTTATCACCTGAAGAAGTAGATCAACTGGTGAAAGAATCTGATTTTTTGCTCCACAATTTTGATTTGGCAAATCATCCATTGACGAAATTTGTCACGACTGAAGATTCCTCTAACCATGTTGGTGATGAATATTTTTTGAAATCTTCGGATAAGATTTCATTTTTCTTTGAAGTTGATGCCTTTGATGAAAATGGGGAATTGGCAAAGCCAAAAGAGAAAGCCGTTAATAAGATTGGACATAATTTACATTCGTTAAACGAATTTTTTTATAAGATCTCATTTGATAAGAGAATACAAGATATTGCTAGAAAATTGAATTTCAAAGATCCGAGGATCTTGCAAAGTATGTTGATTTTCAAGCAACCCGAGATTGGAGGTAAAGTGCCATCGCATCAGGATTCGACTTTTCTTTACACTGATCCATTATCGGCCGTGGGATTCTGGTTTGCACTAGAAGATTGTACTGTAACAAATGGATGCCTTAGTTATTATCCAGGTTCACATAAGACTTTCCCCGTTAGTAAGAGAATGGTTAAAGATTTTGGCAAGAGTGGGACCAAATTTATCAATACTCCATATGGTGAAGAATTGTATAAGAAAATTGATGAAGAAACAGATGAGGCAAATAGAAATGATGATTCAAAATTTCAAACAGTTGAGATCCCAAGGGGAACATTGGTATTGATCCATGGTTCAGTATTACATAAGAGTGAAAAAAACACGAGTAATCAAAGTAGGTACGCTTACACTTTCCACATCATCGAAGGTGAAAATAAATTTGACAAGTTTAATTGGTTACAAATGCCTCCATGTGATGAAGGTAGTACCGATTTCAGTAAATTATACATGGGGAATAAAGTTGGTATATATTAATTTAATTTGCCAATTCGAGACATGAGTCAATACAATCTCCAATTTGATAATTTTTCAATACTATAATATCTTTCAAGATATCATCTTCAATATTTGGGAAAATCGATTTCAAATTTTCAAAAACTTCTTGTAATTTCCTTGTAGAATCGATTTGTTCTTGATGCTCTTTTAATGAAAGTTTCTTGATCTTTGACAATACTTTCTTATCAGGTTCTTGCTGTTGTTGCTCTTGTTCTTCATCTTCTGCTGAGAAAAATTGAGTAAATTTTTGTTGTAATACATTGGCAGAAGTGGCTAAAATTTGTGAAGGTGATAGGACATCATCACTCAATTTCCCAGCTATTAATTGCAGTGGTGTTGGTGAGATTTTTCTCTCCTTTTCTTGTTTTTTCAATTTCAAATCCAGTTCCACTTTGGAGATGTTGGAATTATATTCTTCTTCTTCAATACTTAACAATTCTATATCAAGTTTAATAATAAAATTAGCCAGTAATTGTAAAGATGATAAATAATACAGACTCTCTCCATTTAAGAAAATCTCTTGTCTAAAACTTTCAATATATTGAAGATTTGAATGTAAATATTTTGGTTTACCTTTCAAGATAATATAAATCAACAATGGAACAAAAGTATCGGCATTTTCTTCTAATTTGGAATTTCTCTTATTTTTACGAATCAATCCAAATATTACTTTGCAACAATTCAATATGCAAATAATTTTGTCTCTTGGAGATTTGTAATTGTTCAATTTGTTCAATTCATTTGTACTCAATTTAAGAAAAGATTGTGAATTTTCCATTATAGAATCTGGAATATCAAGATGTCTATTTTCTATCCATTGAAATTTGATCAAATTTTCCAGCAATTTCATATCTTGAATCAATTCGTCTTTATGTGATTGTGTCAATTTATTAGTATTCACCAACAGAGGTGGGAAAACTTGAGTATATAAACGAGACATTATCAATTTTTCAAAACCTTCTCTGAGATTAATTAAGTCACCATTTTTAGTTATTTTTTTTTGCAATTGTTCAATTTCCAAATATTTGTCAAAAATAAATTTTTCAAAATCTTTTATCAATTTGGCTTGTTCTTCAATTGACCAATTTCTCATATTAAATTGTTTCATAAAAGATTTCATATACCTTATTATTGGTTCACATTCTGGTGCTTTCAATTGTTTCAAAAATTGTTGGAAATCAAAAGGTATTTGCTCTTCTTCTTGTTCTTGCTTCTCTTCATTGTGCGGTATAATGTCTTTATGGCTCTCGGTCTTGATATCCATCTTAGATGAAGGTTTTATCACTTCATCTTTTGTGACATCTACTGGAACTGTAATTGTCTGTGAACTTGATTCATGTGGTAATGAAGGGGTCATCAAGGAATCGCGCTTCTCATTGGCTTCTTCTTCCTCTTCCTTTTCAGGCATTTTCTCTTCTGATACTTCTTCCTCCGATGATGACGAGGAGGAATCCTCTGCTTCATCTTCTTGTTTCATTAAATTCTTTATCAACTTATCATCACCGGAATTCTTGACCGAAGAATGGTTGATATTTTCCAATAGACTTATCAAGTCATCATTATGGTCAATGTTATTATTATTATTATTATTATTATTGCTAGTTTCAGGGAACTCTGCGGTGATAGTGGGCAGAGTTGGAGATGAGATGATCAAATTATTTTCATTGTTCAAACTCAATGTGGGACCCCCAGTTGATGGTGCAGACTTAAGCTTTGTGGAGCCTAGTATGAACTTGTTATTGTTATTGAACGACTTGTTAAAAGACATTAATGCTTTGTTCTCTCCTTGTTATAAGAACAGCCTTTTTTTTTTTTTCTTGTCTTTTCACCTTCTATCTTTTATTATTACTTTGTCCACGACTTAAAAAGAAACAGTAGTGTATATACATATGATAAGTGTACTAAACAGGTAATTGCCGTATAAGGCAGTCTGAATCTGCATTCCAATTACAGAATGGATGAAACTGTTCTGAGAAATGACTGGAGAAAGGAGATCTGGCAACACTAAACTAGTCCCGTACTAATCTGATTAACAACTGTCTAGTCCCATCCACACCTGAACTAGTGTCTATGGCCTTAACCGCATATATCTTGTATGGCCCTCCGGACTAGTTGAGCTCAAGCAGTACAAATTTTATAACCTCGGCTCATGCTGAATTTCTTTTTTGTTTGTTTTTGCCCAAACAGAAAATTTTTTTTTTTTTTTGCTTTTTCTATAAAAACACAACGAGATTCCAGATGTACCATTCATTACTTTTAGCAAAGACTATTGTTTAGAGATTGAAAAAAAAATGTCCCTGAGAAGTTCAATTGATGCTGAGCTGGTCAATGGCAATATTTTCGGTACCCCGAGGTTACTGGATCATATTCCTTTGAGCCATTCTGAAACTCAGACTACTATAAATACTTCAGAGTACGAAACCCCTCTGGCATCTTTTAATAATGATACCGATAGAGAAGCCGAGACTGATTTGGAGCAAGATGATAATGTCAGTATATACACTGGTAGGGCAGAAGAAGAAGAAGACCATGGAGACGTCTCCACTATCAAAGGTCTGCAACAACAACTGCTGATACAAAGAACTCATACAAACCAGTCAATAATTTCAAACCCTAATAACTATTTCACTGAAAAGGAATTACAAAGAAGTCAAACACAGACAGATTTATACGAGTTGGATTTACAAAGATCTATGTCCAGATATTCCAAGAAATCTCATAAAGATGAAGAAGGTATATTCATAACCGATATGGATTGGGATGGACCTGATGATAAAGATAATCCACAAAATTGGTCAAATACTAAGAAATGGTTTATTACAATGACAGCTGCAGGTATTTGTCTTGTTGTAACTTTTGGATCTTCATTATACGTATCTGGTGCTTTTGATATCATGTTGGAATTGGGTGCATCGCAAGAATTGGTACTTGCCGGCTTAACTTTCTACTTAGTTGGTTTAGCCGTGGGTCCTCTGATTGCTGCTCCTCTTTCAGAATTATTTGGTAGAAAAGTTGTCTATATAACGTCATTGCCTATATCAATGCTTTTCATCATGGGTGTTGGTTTGTCAAAAAACATTGGCAGTGTCTTGGTGTTGAGATTTTTCTCAGGTTTCTTTGCATCACCTGCAATGCTGATTGCCGGTGGTACCATTTCAGATATCTGGCCTCCTCAAATGATGGGCCTTGCCATGTCTACGTTCTGTTTGGCCCCATTTATGGGCCCCGTTATTGGTCCAGTTATTGGTGGCTTTGTTGCCGAAAATAAAGGCTGGAAATGGTGTTTATGGGTTAATTTGATGGCTGCTGGTGCCATATTACCATTTGTCTTCTTAGCTGATGAGACTTATAAAAATACTATTATGAAAAAAAGAGCTAAGAAGCGTGGTATCAAAATTAAATCTCCAATGACTGGAGGTGAATTCTTGAAATTTATCATGATGGTTTCATTATTAAGACCTGTTAAGATGTTATTTGTGGAACCAATTGTCATGGTTTTCTCAATTTATGTGGCATTTGTCTTTGCCGTACTTTTCGGTTTCTTCGAAGCATTTCCTGTCATCTTCCGTGGAACTTATGGAATGAATCTTGGTATCTCAGGTTTACCATTTATTGGAATTGGTATTGGTTTACTTATCGGTACTGCATTATTCGTTGTCTTGGATAGACAATATTTTTTCAAGAAAAATGCCGATGGCTCTTTAGGAAGAAAAGGTAAGAATGGAGAACCTTTTAATCACACACCGGAATCAAGATTATTGATTTGTAAAATCGGTGCTGTCTCATTCCCAATCTCATTATTTTGGCTCGGTTGGACAGCAAGGCATTCTGTTCATTGGATGGCCCCTGTGGCTGCTGGTGTGCCATTTGGATTTTCATTAATCTTGATTTTCTTTGCTGTCATGCTTTATATGACAATGAGTTATCCACCTTTAAGTGTCGCATCATCATTACTGGCCAACAATTTGGCAAGATATATCTTGGCTTCAGTTTTCCCATTGTTCACCGTGCAAATGTACAACAGATTGGGCAACGGTTGGGCTTCTTCCGTGTTCGGTTTCATCGCATTGGCAATGGTTCCTGTTCCGTGGATCTTTGAAAAATGGGGTCCAACTTTAAGAAGTAAATCACAATTCGGTTTTGATGCCATGAAGAGAGAAATGGAATCCGACGAAAAATTGAACGATTCCTCATCGTCTTCCTCTAATGCCGAAGAAGCTGCTCCATACAAAGAATCCGAAACCGATACCCCTGTTCAAGTTTGAACCCTTTTTTTTTTTCATTTTCACTTTTACTCAGTTGATACCATATTTACTATATACGTGCATTTGCTCTTTCCTTTTTTTTTTGTCCGCTGCTCCTCTTTTGCTTTCATTCCCAATCTCTTGACATCATAATAGAGTTTTGAGTAACATTTCATCATATATATATAAAAAACTTATTGTAGTTTCTTCACGGCAATGTCAAATGGATTGACCTTCTTCAATTTTGTGCCTGCCTCCGCAAAGTTACCACGCTGTGCGTCATTTTTTTGTGTTTTTTTTCCGTTGGTTGAAAAAAAAAAAAAAAATTGACAATCACGGAACCCACTTGTATAAATAGGAGTATTGGTCCCTTTGATTTGCTTATTCTAAGTATCTATAATTCACTATAAAGATGTCTGATAAACCGTTAAGAATTGGAATTGTTGGAACAGGTATTTTTGCCTCTGATAGCCATTTACCAACTTTACAAAGATTGCCAGAGTTATTCACGCCTTCTTCATGTTACAACAGAACGAAGTCAAAAGCTGAAACATTTGCTGAGAAAGCTGCCATCCCACTGAGTAAAGTACATGACTCGTTGGAAGAGATCTTTCTGGATAAGGAATTGGATGCCATTGATGCATTATTACCTGTGCAATTCAATTTGGATGCTATTAAATTAGCAATCAAGTATGATAAACCAATTTGTTTTGAAAAACCAATTGCTGCCACTATTGATCAAGCTAAGGAAATTGTCAAATTATCAAAACAGAGCAAATTACCAATTTTTGTCTTGGAACAGTGGTCTTATTTCAAAGCTGTTGATTTGATTCAATCCAAATTACCAGAAATTGGACCAATTGTCTCATTTTCATATAAATCCACTGGTCCTTTCAACACTAATAACAAGTACTTGGCCACAGGTTGGAGATTGAAACCTGAACATATCGGTGGGTTCTTAAGTGATGGTGGTGTCCATCAATTGGCTCTCTTAACTGGTGTCTTGGGTCATGTCGATAAAGTCTCAGCTTTCACCAAACAAGTTCGTGAATTGAGTGGTACAGATGACATTCTTTACTCTACATGTAAATTGGATTCAGGTGTCATTGGTACGTTCACCTATGGTTCTGCTTTTGGTGCTTCTGAAAAATCATGTATTTTTGAAATCATGGGTGAAAATGGATCTATCAAATACGATTTTTCACCAAGTGTCACAAGAAATATAACAGTCTTAGTTGGTGGCCCAGGTGACGAGGTTAAGAAAGAATACATCGAAATCAAAGATGAAAACACTTCTTTGGATACAGAATTCTCAGTATTTGCCCAACTGGTGCAAACTTCAGATCTCTCCAAGATCAGAACTACACCAGAAGTTTGTTTCCATCATTTGGCTATCATTGATGCTGCTCTTAAGAGTAGTGCTAAAGATGGTGAAAGTATTACCGTTGAAAAACCTTAATTTTATAGATCTATATCAAACTATTAATACGAATTCTTTTCTTTCGTGGTCTCAAAGCAACTTTTTCTTTTAAATTCATTAGCTCATTAATTTCATCTCTTTGTATATCTTTACTACAATCTTTGCCAACATTACATACAAGACAAGGTACAACATACCCACCCCTTGGCAATTTCATCGACAGTAAAGTTTCATATCCATTATCACATTGCTTCAATTTTATAGTCTTTAAGGAGCCCGTTATCGTTGTATAGAAAATAAAAATATCATTAAGAGGTGTAGTTCGTAATTTGTATTTTTGTGATTGTCTCTTTGCCGACAATTTAACCAAATCATCGTCATAACCATCATCATCAGGTTCAATATCACCTAGTTCCAATATGTCTAACCCAGATAATGGACCGAAATTTATGATTCGATAATGATACAATATCGACTCATTACGAATGATTCCAATCAAACCGAAAGAGTCAACAAATAATAAATCTTGTGTTTTCAATTTAACCAATTTCCTTATTCTATTGTTCGAAATTGTCAATTCATTAATCGAATGCTGTGAAACTCCGGTGTTGTAAAAAACCAATTTCCCAAATTGTGTCACACAACATATATTTATTTCATCATCTTCTTCCTTGTGACTTAAGAAAACAATGTCAGTGATCCATGGGAACTCTTCAAACTCTTTACAATGTTTCTTATTCACCTTAGCCTTCCAAAAAGGAGTTAACTTGGTTACTGCAGTGTAATTCAAGATTTGGAATAACTGGGTATTTGAAGGTCCATTAAAAGGTGTTATCAAATGGTATAATTGTAGATGATTATCGTAACCACCAACAGCAACCACCCACTGATCTATAGGGCTCACGCAGAAACTGGATATTGGCTCACATAATTGCAAAGTATGAACTTGTAATCCCTCGGAACCAACATCATATTCTCGCATATCAATTAATCTCAATTTACCTTTATTCGAACAACAATAAACAACATCATTAATAACTTCTAAAAAAACGATAAAATCCTTTTCATCATTCTTACAATGATCATCTAATTCATATAATTTCCTATATTTCTTCAAATCTTCTCTCTCTATCACTTGGTACAATTCAAGTACCCCAGATCTTCTAAAACACCACAACAATCTGCCATTTTTGAATTTAAAAGATGTCAATTTCTGAATATAACTATCACTCGAAAGAACTTGTCGCTTGTTAGAAAACCTTATCTTCCCCTTCTCATGCACTAGCACAGACTCATAACACGAGTTCGTAGAAGATGATGAAAAAATCAAATCCATCGTTACTTCTTTACTTAACTGATCTTTTAGATAAAAAAAAAAAGAACAAATTTTTTTTTCTTTAAAAAAAAAAAATTAAACAAAAAAAAAAAAAATTTAAAAAAACCTGACAGGTTAACTCGGTCATAAAAGATACACTGAGAGAGAGATGGATATACCAGAACATATTATAGTGCCTCCTCTGGATGTTAGGGAGGTAATAGACAAAACTGCTGGATACATTCACAGAAATGGGGGTTCTTTCGAACAGAGGATGAAGGAGAGACAGATGGACAACAAACAATTTCAATTTTTATTTGAACATGATGCATACTATGGGTACTACAATTGGAAGTTGAATAATTACAAAGAAGGTGCTCTGGTGACGACACTGGTTCCAGAAGAAACACTTACTGAGCAAGTTTTAACAAAAGATGATTCGTTGAAGACTCCAAGAGAATTACAATATTATCTCGATTTGTTGCCCATGTCACCATTGGATTTTGATATCATTAAGATGTGTGCTAAGTTAGTTGCCATCAATGGAGATGCATATCTGCAAAAATTATTAGAAGAGAGAAGAGAACTGTCTTTGGATTTCTTGAAACCAGATCACTCGTTGCATAATATTTTCAGAAAATTAGTGATACAATTTCAAAATGTCATATCACCACCACAAGAGTTGATTGAAAGACTACAAGCAAAAGCTCAAGATTCTTACTCTGTGCTAGAAGATGCATTCCAGAGACTGGAGTACGATTATAAGATTGAACGGGATACACAAAGCAAAGAGGAAGAGAAGAAGAAGCAGCAATTGGAATATGCTTCAATAGATTGGCAAGATTTTGTCTTAGTGGCAACGGTAGATATAGATGATGCAGATAAAGTCAGTGAGTTGCCATTGCCTTTGTCCATAGCTGAGTTGCAATATAGATCATTGGAGCAAAAGAAACTGCATTCATTAATAGAAGAAGCTGCTCCTGATTTTGATATAGAGCCTCAACAACTGAAGGTTGAAGAAGAACCAAAATCTCAGCAACAACAACCTAAGACTTCTAGACCAGTACCTAAAGGAATGAATATCAGATCAATAAATCCTACAAGAGGAGTGTCACCTAAATTAAACGAGGAAAGAATGGTAAAGAGTCCATTTTCTAACCAAATGATTCCAGAGTCAAAACTTAAGCAGCATATAGATATCGCATTCAGGGATCCACGTTACAAAGAGGAAAAAAGAAGGTACGAATCGAAGGTGAAAGGATCAAATTTGAACACAGATGAAGTCTTGAGTAATATCAAGACGATTTTAACTGGGAAACGTGGAGGAGAAGAAGACGAAGAAGAAAATTCTAAGAAGAGAAAAATTCAATGGGACGGATATGAGAAATCTAAAAAATATGTATCTAGTGAACTGCAAAGAGGTGTCACAAAAGAGATGGTGCAAGAACAGAAAAGAAAAGAAATCGAAAAGAGAAATAAAATCGGTCCTCATTAAATCTTTTAAAATGTCATATTCATTCGTGTTTTGCATTGTAGAACAAAAAAGCAAAAAATAATGTCGTACACATGTATATATATATATATAATAATATCCTGTTTCTGTTTTCTAAAATGAGAAATCAGCTAAATCGTCTTCAACTTTTTTCATCAAGACATGGTTCTCTCTCTTGGCACTCTCAATACGCTTCTTGTTATACTCATCGTGATTCTCTATCTCATCCTCGTTTTGGAAATTCTCTCCTCCTATATCAAACTCATCACCATCATTGTTCACTGGATTGGTGTCCAATTTTGAGTACTCCGGAGGTGCTGGTAAGTTATCAAAATTATTGTTATTATTTGAAGTCGATAACAATTTGGATAAATTGCTCTGGTTCATACTACTATTTTCCAGCACCAACAATTCATCAATAGTGGAAAATCCAGGAGCCGCAGATATACTAGCGTTTCGCGATCTTGATCTTGATGATGCAATACTAGGTTGTCTCGAGTACTGCCTTGTTGGGCTATGACTATCTTCTACAGACATCGAATACGGTGTGATCAGTTCCTCATTAGAGTTAAACTCACTCTGTATATCGTATCCACCACTGATTGGAGATCCGACATTAAATTCGAATGGTGGAGGTGGAGGCTGGTCATCATCATCATCGATATCAAATTCACCATGGTCCAGATAAACTGGTTTAATTTGGAAATGAGAATCATCCAGATTGTTCATTAACACTTCACTGTACGATGGTGGTGTATGATCATTGGCAAAAGGCGAATTCAAAATTATTGGAGTGTCAATGATCACTTCATAATGATGTAATTTATTTGGATCATCATTAGGCTTCAATGTTTCCGGATTTTCCAATTTAGATATTCTGAAACAAATCTGTAATCTGTGTTTGATGTTTATATTACCAAAACCAGAAACATCCGGATATAGCCCAAATTTATCTTTCAACTGTTGGTTCAGATCATCACGTTGTTGTTGATGCTGTTGTGCCGAGGAAGCAGGGGACTTAGATAACATATTGATAAAACTCGAAGTTGGTGAAATGTGTTTTGAATCTACTGAAGTGATTGACTCCACATCAGAGTCGTCATACCCACTTAAGACAGAACTTCCACCTGTGATATTGGATCTTATATTTTTGACTAACTCATCATTTTTGATATAGAAAGTCAATGGACACGAAACTTTAACTGTGTTAGTGACAGCTATATCATCTTCATCATTAGCATTTGGATCTCTTCTCTTTGAAGGTCTGTAGTCGTTATAACATGTTGTCAACAAATTATCGTCAAGACAATTTTTAACCACCTCAGATCTCAATGAATGGCTCTTTGAATGAGATTTCTCTTTCGTCTTGATCTCAAATAATGGTATAATGCGCTCTCTTATTCCTTTATCGATGGCAAACTCTTTGCCAAAATCATACTCGTACCTTAAGTCTCTAGATGCATATGTGATTTTTTCAATCATATTGACTCTTATTCTCTTCATATAAATTTTTTTCACTAAAGGCATAATCTTAATTTTTAAGTCAAAATTATTAACTATATCTTCATCAATGGAAGACATTGAGACATATTTCTTAGGAAAAGTAATTTCATAATTTAAAGCTTCATTCCATATTTTATTCACGTAAACAGATTTGTTTATAGTTGTCACAGAATCAGGAGGTGGTTGTCTAATCACTGGTAATTCAACTTGAAATTCTTTAACATTCTCATCTTTTTTCTTCTCACCAACGTGCTTTAAACTCTTGAGAAATTTGTTAGTCGTTCCAGACGAATAAGGACTCAAATTTGGTGAAGTTGGAGGAGAACTCATTGGTTGTAACGGAGTTGAGTAAAATTTACTGTTCAGCAGAGGTGAAGTTGAAAACAGAGCCTGCTGTGGTGGTTTCAAATCGGCACCTATAACCGGTTGTGCTTTAATAGTCAATGCATAAGATATTTTACCCAATGGTGAAATGATAGATTCTGGCATTGTTGGGGGAAATAAGACAGGAAGCAAAAACACATAATACCCTGGTTCAAATCTTTTGGCTTCTCCATTGGTAAGGTGATACTCGTTGTCAAGGTCTAGAGAATCCATATCAATATGAGCTCTTTCCTTATGACTAAAAGCTTCCAATTTCTTCAATTCCTGTGATGGAGTACTGGATACCACTAAATTGTCATGGTCTGTGTTATTGGTATTAGAACTCTCGGAATCTTCCATAAAAGTGAAATCTTCTTGATCGTTTTCTTCCGCATGAGTGTCGTCATCTTCAAATGGTATATAGCAATCTGTATGATCCAAGTGCAAATCCCAAACCAAATCTTTTGAGATTTTGTAATTCTCATTATATATTGTCTTCTTCTGATCTTTTGAATCCGGAATACCATTAACCCATTCTATATTGCAATCACTGGAAAATTTCAGTTTGACTATAGGGTTCAAAGTTTGCTTCCGATCAAGTTTTAAGATGACAGAAAAAGTATGATTGATCCTGTTTAATGCAGACGAATTATTGAGAGACGAGCTGCTATTTCTATTTTCATTGGAATTATTTGATTCATAGTCTTCATTCAAATCATCATCTTCATTATCATTTTCTTCATCTCCATCATCTTCTTCACTAACAGTTCTTGAAAATTTCTTGGAAGAGACGTAAGGCAATAACAACATGTTCCCGTTATTAGATACAAAAACTTCGAATCCGTTATGTGGTTGTTTTCTATTAAATATCCTATGCTGTTGTTTCGTTGATAACATCAACAGCTTTGAAGGTTCTGATAAACCTTGCGTCTTTAAATATTGCACCAATAACTTATTTGGTTTTTCATATCTTTGAGAATCATGCACATGTGCTTCATAATTTGATGATATGATACTGGCAACATCAGTTGGGGCCATGGAGATATTTGAAGTAGTAGCATTCAACTCATTTGACATACTACGTCCTCTTGTCATTAATTCCCCACCTCCACTGGAATTTTTGGTTACAGAAGTACTCAACTTCTTTTTCAATAAGCTCAATGAAGAGGCTCTTGGTCTTGAACCAGCAATATCATTTATCACTATAGAAGGTGGTGGCTGTTGCTGATTTGATGTCGTTGATAAGGAACTTTGAAGCATTTCCTTAATACCAGATCTGCTGCCAGAAAAAGACCCCAACAGAGCAGCGCTTTCACTCGCCCTTCTCGAAGCCTTCCTCTCAGCTGTAGTGGTCTGGTTAGGTAGTAAATGGAATGGCATTACCAACTGACTTGATGATAATAAGTATTACCTATGGACTAAATTTGATTGCCTGTTTTTCCTTGAAATTGTGCACTTTTTTTTTTTTTTTTTTTTTTTTTTCTTCAATCCACGGATTACTCTGATCGGAGACAAAAGTTCTTGGAAGTTGCTAAATAACAATAGAAGAGAGGAGTCAGTAATTAAAGAATTAAGATTTCTTTAATTATATTGCCTAATCCAAATGCTATCTGTACATCTCTACGAAGTTACTAATCCAAAGTTGATAACGGTTTTTTTATTTAAAGTTTTTGGTGATTTCATTGCTACTTTTGGTACTCCGAAAGTTTCTAACCGATTTATTGAAGGTCTCAGATTAATAATAACGAGGGTGCAATAATAACAGTTTTCTTTATAGATTTTGTAGCTCACGGTGATCTTCTACAGATATGTCTCCATCGACCAGGTGATCTATTCTGTACTTGGAGAATTTCCTTTGCTTGCTATTGTCATATTTTCAGACACTAAAGCGAAAGAATAGGATGCCGAGCATACTCTTATTGTTCGCTATTATTAATTACATGTGAGAAATGACAATTCAGCCTCCTAATGATCGCAATGGGGTGAAGACGGAAAAGGAAAAAAAACCAGGTGCAAAAATTATTGAGATCACTTGTTTCAGCCACATCGTGATACTTACAGTGTTTCTAAAGTAATAATAAAAATATAGAGTACAAAAGAAATATAAACTTAAACAGAATTCTCAATCTTGTGTTTATCGATTTCAGAAGAGTCGGTTCCATTGCTTTCAATGTGATCGATACTTCCCTTTTCATCTTCAAAATTCTTTGCATATTCTTCATCGACATTTGAAGCAACAAGTGTAGCTCCACTGTTTTCAGGTCCGAACAATGTAATTAAAAGCAAATAACCAAAGACACAGCCCATGAAGATTGACATAACTTTTGAATAATCGTAAACATCTTTTTTCTTTGTACCATCTGCATTATACATTGGGAATCTTTCACCAATAGTGGCTTCAATGGTTGAGGAAGCGGAAGAAGCCAAGTTACCCAATTGGTATGAGGTACCTGCTATAAAAGCTCTGAAATGAGCAGGTGATAATTCACTAAGATGGATTGGAACAACACCCCACAGACCTTGAACGAAGAATTGAAGAAAGAAAACACCGGCATTAATTCCAGAGTTTCTTGTATATGCCCATGGATAAATCATAGCACCTCCCAAAATACAACAAATGATAACAGTCAATCTTCTACCCAAGAAGTCAGAAACGTGACCCATGAATATACCACCAGCTAAAGCACCTAAATTAGCAACACTGTTGGTAACAGTAGATCTATCAGAACCATAATCCAATTGTTTAGTTAAAAGAGTTGGATACAAATCTTGACTTCCATGGGAAGAAAAATTGAAACCAGCCATCAAGAATATAAGGTAAATACAAATCAACCAATAAGTTTTTATTGCACCTTTTGCTTGCTTTCTGAAATTAGTAGCAGCACTGACTCTTTCCATAGATCTTTGAGCTTTCCAACCATTTGTCTCTGGTAAGCACAATCTCCAAACCATGAAAATTACAGCAACTCCAGCACTGAACCAAAACAATGATCTCCAACCTTTCTCAGTGGTATCTGTTATCAGTCTTTGGAAAACAACAACTAATAAATAACCAAAAGCGTAACCTTGTTGTAAGAAACCAGATAAGATACCTCTTGCTTCAGCAGGAGCATCTTCTAAAGCAGTACTCAGAATATTACCAAAGACACCTCCCATAGCTATACCAAACAAAGCTCTAACACCAAGAAACTCTTTATAAGTCTTGACGAATCCAGTACCGATTTGTAAAATGGTTAATAAAATCATATTTGCAATCAATGGCCATTTTCTACCATAACGATCACTTAAGAGCCCAAAGATAATAGCACCCACTGTACGTAACATTAAAACTAAAGTGATACCCCAAGTGATATCTTTTGTACTAACACCAAAAGATTCAGACATATTAGAAACATTCAATGATACAGCAAAATAATCAAAAGCATCCATGGTCCAACACCAAAAACTCACAAAATAAAAATTCCATTGCAAAGCATTCATAGATCTTAAAGGTGGGAAAGGGTTAAGTAAATGTCTTTTTGCCCTTAATTCTGCCATTGTTGGGAATAAAGTGGTGAATCTTGTGATGAAGTAATTCTTTATTGAGGCAGGTGAAAAGTCTGGAGGGCTGATAGCATGTGGATGGAAACCAGAATCCATGACTATTTCCTGGTGAAATGAGCTGTGACGTGATAAACTCATATTCTATTTAGTTGACGGCACATTCTTTCTCTATGAAGATTTCAGAGAAATTGTTCCAGATTATATATCAATTTTTTTTTTTTTTACAAGCAACAAAAAAATATTAAATTAGAACTTGTTCCATCCCCTCTCTTTCTCAAAGACGGAAGTAAACGTTAATGCAATAATCCTGATACTTGTACTGACAGTTTAGACTTAATCATCCTAATTCAGAAAAATGCTTGCTAGTTTTTTGTCTTTCTCAAAAAAAAAAAAATTAGGAGGGGCACATTTCCCCACAAAACTTCCCGAATTTGCCCTTTTTGAACCAAAAAAATCTGGGGTAGACCATAACTTAATTAATAACGTCAATCACGGTACCACTTATCTCATTTAGGATAAACGGAGCAACTCTTTCGATACTTTCTATCTATTAGTATTTATCTTTCCATGATCTGCGGTATGTGCCTCATTTTTTGTTTAATGTTTTATTGCTTATCTCTCTAATTTTGATAAAGATAAAAAAAAAAAAAAAAAAGCTGACTTCAATTATGGATTAAATTAAATTACCAACAAATAACTAGCTTTGCTTGGCTATTTGAGATATGAGAATTCTTTGCTTACTCGGATGAGAACACTATTCAGGAATTAAATTCATTTCTCCTGGAAAAAAAAAAAAATTAACTCACGGGTACTTTAGATAATTATCCTGTTTTGTTGCCCTCACTTCTTGAAGGGCAAGACAATAGGAGTTCCCAATGGCTGTGACTTATCATAAAATTTCTATGCAAAAAGTGTTAATCTTGAAGAGAACCTTCACGGATTGAACTTCAACTATGTCTCTTAATTCCTATCTTTTTGTATATTATATTCAATTTTGTAGTTCTGTTATTCAAGCTTTTTATTTGAGGTTTTTTTTCATGGCACAACAAGCTTTCTATTGCTGCATACAGAAGAAGCCCCAGTAAAACCCGGGGGGCCCCCCATCAAAACTCAGAAAACTGCTTGGCAAGTCCACTAGGTCATAATAAAGTCAGTTTCTAAAATCTAATACCCTAATGGCTACGCGTAATGTCTCATATCAAGGAGGGATCTAAGGAGAGGGGTCACTTCTCCTCAATCGCAGATTATGCATCTTCTTTCTTTGAAATGTATCAAGTTCAAAAAAAAAAAAAAGTTTACGGTGGTTAACGTTGTACTTCCACGAATCTCTTCAACTCATTGCACTCCTGTGGTTCCCTTAAATCGAAGCATGACTTATTAATTGAATTAGCTCTTATCTTAAGAAGTCTTGGACTGTCTTAGCCATAATTGATGGAGGATATCAAATAGTTTCGTAACCACTCTCAGTAATTCCGCCAACACCGGGTGTGAGATCCCACATTTATGGGAGGAGAATAAAAGCAACCAGATTTTATAAAACCAAGTTTTGGTGTTTAGTTGGGGGAATTGGGGAGAGACATAAAAACTGCCAAAGACAATTATTTGACTAAATTCATTTAAGATATTAGCAGAAGATCTTGGAAACTAGTCAATGTGATGTGCTCTGCTTAAGATTAAGTACTATAAAAAAGTCGTGCAAATTCGTGCCAAACACATAACTGAAAAAAAAAAAAAAAAATGCCAAATTTTTGTTTTGTTGTCAATTCTTGTTAGGTTCAATAACAATCGGGTATCCTTTTCAAATAGCATAATGGTGAGCTCATTGAAATCCTTTATTAAATCAGTGAGGTCTTCAAAGACAATTGCTGAAGAGAGAAGTATTATAAGGAAAGAGAGTGCCAAGATTAGAACTCATTTCAGAGATGTCAATTTGAATCATATGACCAGAAGGGTATTGATATCCAAATTGTTATACCTTTATATACTTGGAGAACCAACATACTTCGGTCAAGTTGAGTGTATAAAACTATTGGCTTCGAACAGGTTCGTTGATAAGAAATTGGGTTATATGGCCCTGTCATTATTATTAGATGAAAATCAAGAAGTGTTGACATTATTGACAAATTCGTTGAACAATGATATGAATCATTCAAACCAATACGTTATAGGATTGGCATTGACCACTTTAGGTAATATAGCATCACCGGAACTTTCTAGAGATTTGTATACCGATGTTGAAAAAATAATCACTTCATCGAATTCATTTTTAAGGAAGAAATCAACAATGTGTGCTGCTAGATTGATTGAAAAAGATCCAGATTTATCCGAAATTTTTCAACCAAAATTGACATCATTGATCAATGATAGAAATCATGGTGTATTACTTGGTGTCTTGAAAACTGTTGATATAATTTATAAAGTTGATGAATCGAGCCACGAATTCTTACTCAAAGAGATTGCTCCAAAGATTTTGACGCATTTGACAAAATTGATCACTTCCGGATATTCTCCTGATTATGATGTCAATGGTATACCTGATCCTTTCTTGTTTTGTTCATTATTAGCAACATTGAGATCTCTTTTTGAAACTTTTGAAGATGGTCCAGAATTAGAACTGTTTAACGATTTATTAACACAAATTTCATCAAAAATTGATTCTTCTAAAAATTCTGGTCATGCTATCTTGTATGAAACCGTGAAAACCATTTTCCATATCAATTCAGATCCATCATTAAAAGTTCTTGGTGTTAATATCTTGGGTAAATTCTTAGCTGCCAAAGATAACAATACAAAATATGTTGCATTGAATACCTTGTTAACAGTCGTGAATTACGAACCACAAGCTGTTCAACGTCATAGATCCACTATATTATCATGTCTTGGTGATGCTGATATCTCAATTAGAAGAAGAGCATTGGAACTTTCATTTGGTATCTTGAATGAACAGAATATAAGAGTTATCACAAAGGAATTATTGCAATTCTTGGAAAATACCGACACAGAGTTGAAATCTTATGTGACAACACAATTAACTTTGGCATGTGAGAAATATTCTCCAAATGATAAATGGCATTTTGAAACTGTTGTTAGAATGTTGAAGTTATCTGGAAATTATATTACTAGTGATATAATTTCCAATATATTAGCATTGATCATGCAGAACAAAGACACTGAGTTGAAGAAAGTCATTATCGTGAAAATGTTTCAATCACTGTATCATTACACACAGCAATACGGTTTAAACTTGGTCACCACATGGTGTGTTGGTGAGTACGCTGATTTGATCTTGGGACAACAGTTCGAACAAGATGGTCAAAACATCACGATAACAGAGTCATCAATAACAAATCTCTTACTGAATTTCATAGATTCCACATCAACTTTAAAAGAACATGGAAATGCTGATACATTGTTATGTTATATTATGACAACGTGTATAAAATTGTCAACAAGATTCAAAGATGCCACTGAAATAGAAAGTTTGAGAAAATTGTTACTTCAAAATAATGGTCATAACAATATCGAATTACAAACAAGAGCAAGTGAGTACTTGGAAATCTTGTATCAAAATGATGGTTTGAAAAAAGGTTTATTGGAAAGAATGCCACCTCCACCAATTAAACATAGAGAGTCAATTACTTTACAAAAAAGAAGTACTGCTGTTAAGAAAGCTCATCAACAACCAACAACCACAGAAGATTTATTACTTGATTTAATGGGAGGTGATGATTTTACACCAGCATCACAACAACAACAGCAGCAACAAAGAGGTCCTGTGAAACAAGAAAATACAATGGATTTGTTATCTGATATCTTTGGTTCGAGCAATAATGATTCAGCTACTGCACCAATTGCCACTCAAACAGTGGACTTTTTCAATACCCAGGCACCAGTTGCACCACCATTACAACAACAAGAAAGTAATATTCCAACTGATCTTTTACAAGCTCATCAAAGTTCGAATGTTAAAGTTGCATTTGGGGTCAAATCTATTGGAAATGGTGAAGCCTCATTAGAAACTTTTATTATTTCATCGACTTCGACACCTTTACAAAATATTAATTTGTTAATTGCTGTTCCAAAATCTCAAAAATTAAAAATTTCTTCTATAAACAATAATTCAATTGAACAACTGGAACAATTTATAAAACAAAATTTGAGTATTACAGGTAAAGTTGGAGCCAAGATAAAATTGAGGGTTAAGTTGAGTTATGAATTGAATTCACAACCAATTGAAGAGCAATTTGATTTCGCTGGGTTCCCTTCTACTTTATGAATTATATAGTTTGACTAAAATATAAAACTAATACCCATGTTTATCTATTCTTGTATTAAGTAACTACAATTTCAAACAAAGATATATGGATTCACACATTTTAAAAAAAAGGGAAAAGAATATATAAAAGTATAGGAGAATATCCAAGATTTCTTAAAAAGTGGAAAAAGAGTTAACCTTTTTATACTTTTTAAAATTCAACACCACTTGATTTACCAGCAGCTTCAACTTTGTTGATAACATCATCAGCAATTTTCTTGTTTTGGGAATTTTTCAAGATATATTTGGTTGAGAATGGTTTAAGGAAACTGTTATAAATAAAAGTGGCACCTTGGAATTGTGGTAAAGATAACCATAATAAGAAGATGGTCTTAAATAACCAGTAAAATGGGACCCAGTATAACAATGCTTTTGACCAAAACTCAATGACATTCAAGAATGCAAATACGACCCAATAGGTTAATAATTGGGTATCATCGGCAGAAGTTGTGGTTTCCAAAGCTTGTAAAGATAAGTAACCTGGGATGGCAAAACCGGCAATGTTTGATAATAATTGACCAAGACCACCAACGTTTAAGAAAATCAAGAAGAAATAGAAAAAACCTGAACCTAAGACACCATATGATCTTGGTAATTTGGTTTGTTGTTCAAAAGTGTCCAACAATTTGTAGCCAGAAAATTGCTAATTTGAAAATAATTAGTATTGTGACTAGAGATGAGCTCAATTAGCTTTGTTTAATTGAGTGAGTGAATCTTATCAATATGAATACTTACACCGTCAATTGAAGTTAAGAATTGTTTTGCTTGTGAAGCTAAATCAGACATTGTTTAGATGATATTTAATGATCTATTATCAAAATCTCAATTGAAATTATGTGTCTTTTTAAAAATTCTCTCATTATGAAATTCTGAAAATCTCTTTCACTTATTTTGAGTTAATAGTACACGACTTTTTATATATCCTATTTACCTATTAAGCCATAGTTATTACAACAAGAGCAACCTCCTTGATGTTCTTCAGCTTCTTCATCATAATCTTCATCACTATCGTATCCATACTTATCTAACACATTCGAATCTTTTACCGGTTCATGTTTATGATCTTTTTCATTGCATGAGCTGGACGTACATCCTTGCTTAGGTACATCTTTTGCTGCTTGCAGCAAATTCACATTCGGTGTCTCTGTGGTCTGTTGCAGTGTTGTCATTCTTTGATCCACTATTGACTTGGTCCTTGATAGACTGGTATAATGTATAACACTGTGGTTTTAATTGTTGAAAAGTTAACTTTTTTAAAAGATGGAAAAAAAAAAAGATGATTTAATTTTTCAAATTGATCGAGGACAACAAATATATCATGGTAAGTACTATATATATATATGTTACAGTTGAATCGTACTAACTATTCGATCAGTCAGGATTACCAGCCCCATGGACAATAAAGGTCTCTAGATCGCACGATCGTGAATATTTCTATAACAAAGAAACCACCGAGTCATCATGGGATTTTCCATCAGGAACAAATGAAGAGCAATTAAGACAATATTTATCACAGAATTTACATAAACCTGAACAAGTGAGATGCAGTCATTTATTGGTTAAGCATCTGGGTTCAAGAAGACCAAGATCTTGGAAAAATGAGAACATCACAATATCAAGAGAAGATGCAGTTGCTATTCTGAAAAGACATCAAGAGGCAATTAAGAATGGCTCTGCCACGTTACCTGAATTGGCTTCCACTGAAAGTGATTGCTCATCGCATTCACAAAATGGAGATTTAGGTTTTTTCAAAAAAGGTGCTATGCAACCTGCTTTTGAACAACTGGCTTTTGCATTACAAGTTGGTGAAGTTAGTGATATTGTCGAAACAGATAGTGGAGTCCATTTAATATTAAGAACTGGTTAATTTTTTGTGTATACTATAAAAGTTTATTCTTCATCACTACTGCTACCGTAACCGTTCATTGCAATTTGCAAAGTATTTGCCAGTTTTTGCTGTTTCCTTTGTTGTAATTTTTTCAAAACATCTATTGCTCCTACTCCACTCCCACCTAGTATCGATTTGACTTCTTTTTTCTGTTCAATTTGTCTCACTTCTTCTTCTTCTTCTTCTTCCGGTTCTACCTCTTCTACATACTTTATTTTTTTTGTATTCTCATTTTCATCAAATCTTGAAAGTAAATTTTTCACAGTCTCCATCGTTGCCTCTTCTAATTTCCTCTTGTTTCTTTTCTGGGCCTCGGGATCAGGGTCTTCATTAGCCCATCTGATATTCAACACTTCATTTTCATTGTCTTTATCCAAAGATTGCCTTGACATGGCTTCCTTAGCAAATTGAGCATTTAATTCATTCTTGTAATTGACAAATGCAACATTCTTGCTGTGAATCACTCTGATCTTAACTATGTCCCCGAATTCTTTAAAATTTTTGCTAATCTTAAACTCGATATCAGGATCATTTATATTGTTAATCTTACCAATGTATAGTGTCCTATTAGTTCTATTAAAACTCCCAACACCTCCCATATCCTCTTTATAATCCGACATCTTACCTCTGCCAAAACAATCTTGTGTTATGGGCACTCTATCTTCCACTGTCGGTAATCTATGTAAATATTCACACTTCTTACCCATACAGCAACAACCTCTTGCAAAATAAAGACAAAAAACAGGTATCGGTGGTGACGATAAGTCCGCCCTCGTGGTACCACTATCCAACTTGATATTGACTCTTGTCTTCGAATGGACTTGTATTTTCAGATCATTCAGATCTCCTCCTGACCATTTAGAATACCAAATGTTGAATATCGTACCTGTCTGAGGTGGCTTCTCATCAGCATCTATAGTCTCAGGGTCAACTTGTAATCTTGCAGACTTTGTCTTCTTCCTCTTCTTCAATTCCACAAGCGAATTAGACTCTTCTTCACTCATTTTGGGTTCAAGATGTACTTACTATACTTTCTGCTAAAATCTACAAAAAAATTGTAAGAAAAAAAAAAAAAAAAAAAAAAAAGTGAAAAATGGAAAAATCACTTTTATAAAGAGAATTTACTTCATAAGAGAGACTTTATTTGAGACTATAGTATCGCCCTTTGTATATAGTATTGACATTAGTCTTCTTAAACTCATATCCCCATTCCTTTACTTATTTTAGTATTTTATTGTACTAGTCACATCCTAGTCAAATGCCAACAGCAAAATGTCGTTAAAATTCATACCAAAACTAGGCTCAACAAGTAAAATAATTTGCCACACAACAAAAGGCTTCTCCTTATTCCGTCCAACTTTTTACACTCCATCTTCATATTTATTTAAGAATAAAACTCACAATTTATTCAATTACAGATCACATTCAACTCATTCCCATATCTATACTATGTCTGAAAGTGCAACCACTGCAAAGTAAGTAAAGTTATATATATAAAAAAAAAAATTTTACATGACAAAGGCAGTAATGAACCTCATCGTTGTCGATCTTCTATTGGCATTACTGATGTTCAATCCATCACAAGAATATATCAAGTGATTATGACCTTTTCTTATACGATTTAATTGAAATGTACTAACGCAACAACAACAGTGTCAAGAGACAAGTCTTGCCAACTAATGTTAAACCAACAAAATATGATTTAACATTGGAGCCAAATTTCGATACTTTTAAATTTGATGGTGAAGTGACAATTGACTTCGATATCAATGAAAAATCCACCGATTCCATCTCATTAAACACTTTAGATTTAGAGATCAACAGTGCTAAATTGAGTACCGGTGAAGTACCAACCGATATTTCTTATGATGATGATTCTCAAACCACAACTTTCAAATTTTCTAATCCATTGGGTTCAGAAAAGACTCAATTGTACATCAAGTTTGTTGGTGAATTGAATGATAAGATGGCTGGTTTTTATAGATCAAGTTACGAAGAAAATGGTGAAAAGAAATACTTGGCTACCACTCAATTCGAACCAACTGACTGTCGTAGAGCTTTCCCATCTTATGATGAGCCTGCTGCCAAGGCTGTCTTTGACATCAAATTGATCTCTCATAAAGATTTAACTTGTTTGTCCAATATGGATGTCAAGGAGACAACTGATTTGGGTAATGATAAGAAAAAAGTTGCTTTTAATGCAACTCCTTTAATGTCAACTTATTTAGTCGCTTTCATCGTTGGTGATTTACGTTACGTGGAAACCAATGACTACAGAGTCCCAGTTAGAGTTTACACTACTCCAGGTTTGGAAAAACAAGGTTTATTTTCAATGGATTTAGCTGCAAAGACTTTAGCATTTTTTGATAAAGCTTTTGATATTGATTATCCATTACCAAAGATGGATATGGTCGCCATCCATGATTTCAGTGCTGGTGCCATGGAAAACTATGGTTTAGTCACTTATAGAGTTGCTGACTTGTTATTCGATGAAGAAACTTCAACTCTGGCTACTAAACAAAGAGTTGCCGAAGTTGTTCAACACGAATTGGCTCATCAATGGTTCGGTAATTTGGTCACGATGCAATGGTGGAATGCTTTATTCTTAAATGAAGCTTTTGCCACTTGGATGTCATGGTACAGTTGTAACAAATTCTACCCAGAATGGAAAGTTTGGGAACAATACGTTACTGATTCTTTACAACATGCTTTAACTTTGGATGCTTTAAGATCATCCCATCCAATTGATGTTCCTGTTAATAGAGCAGATGAAATTAACCAAATATTTGATGCCATCTCATACTCTAAAGGTTCTTCAGTCTTGAAAATGATTGCCAACTGGATCGGTGAAGAAACTTTTATTAAAGGTGTCTCTAACTATTTAAAGAAACACGCATGGGGTAATGCTGAACCTGTTGACTTGTGGGAATCATTATCTGAAGCATCGGGTAAAGATATCGTTAAAGTCATGGATGTATGGACCAAGAAAGTTGGATTTCCAGTCTTGACTGTTACAGAAGATGGTAACAAGATCCATATCAAGCAAAACCGTTACTTAACCACTGGTGATGTTAAACCAGAGGAAGACGAAGTCTTATACCCTGTCTTCTTAGGTTTAAAGACAAAAGAAGGTGTCAATGATATAACTTTTGAAGAAAGAGAAATAACTATTGAAGTTGAAGATGCCTCTTTTTTCAAATTGAATGCTGAACAAGCTGGTATTTACCGTACTTCATACTCTAAAGAGAGATGGACCAAGTTGGGTGAAAACGGTGCTAACGGATTATTATCAGTTGAAGACCGTGCTGGTTTGGTTGCCGATGCCACTGCTTTGGCCACCTCAGGTTACTCATCTACAACAAGTTTATTAGCTTTAGTTGAAACTTGGAAAAATGAAGAAAACTATGTTGTTTGGGATGAAATGATCACTGGTGTTGAAAGTTTACAACGTGCTTGGATTTTTGAAAGTGAAGAAGTTAAAGCTGGTATCAAGAAATTCCTTGGAAGCTTGGTTCTGGAAAAAGCCAGTGCTGTTGGTTACACTTTCAGTGGTAAGGAAGATTTCTTAGAACAAAGAATGAAAACTTTGATGTTTGCTACCTCAGCTCTGTCTGGTAATAAGGATACTATTGCATTTGCCAAAGATCTGTTCAAGAAATATATTGCTGGTGACAAATCAGCTATTCATCCAAACTTGAGAAATTCAATCTTTTATGCTGTTGCTAGAGAAGGTGGTGTTGAAGAATATGATTCCTTAGTAAAGATCTACCAAACCACTGGTGCTGTTGATGAAAGAATTGGTTCATTGAGATCATTAGGTCAATTCAAACAACCTGAATTGATAAAGAGAACTTTAGGTCTCTTGTTTGATGGATCCGTTAGATCACAAGATATCTATGTTCCAATGCAAGGTTTGACAGCCCATGTTGCTGGTGTCGAAGCATTATTTGCTTGGTTACATGAAAACTGGGATGAAGTTTACAAGAGATTACCACCTGGATTATCAATGTTAGGTTCAGTTGTTGCCATCTGTTGTTCTTCATTCACTAAACCTGAACAAAAGAAGGCCGTTGAAGAATTCTTTGCCACCAAGGATACCAAAGGTTTTGACCAAGGTTTAGCTCAATCTTTGGATAGAATCCAATCTAAGATCTCTTGGATCCAAAGAGATTCAAAGAATGTGGAACTCTGGTTGAAAGAAAACGGTTACTTGAATTAACTAGTAGATTCTAAGTTGTGATCATCCACATATAGATATATCTGGCTGAAATAGTTGTTAATTTATTATATTTGTATCATCAACGTAGTTCTGCCTTTTCCTTTCCCCATAAAATTTGACGTGTAAATAAAAATGTTTTTTTGTGTTTTTTTTTTATTTTTTTTTGTTCTTTGGAATTGAATAAAGTGAAAACCACCCAATCAATTGATCAATAAAACTAATCAATCAAAGAATGTTATCTCTGAGGAACTCATTGATCTCTTCTTCTTCTTCAAGAGCTAAGGTATCCTTGGTTGCATCATTTAGCCGTCAATTGGCTACAACCACTGATGCTGATCCTACACCAAAGAAAACAAGTCATGGAGGTTTAAGAGACCAAGATAGAATTTTCCACAATTTGTATAATAATTATGGCCATGATTTGAAGTCTGCTAAGAAATATGGTGACTGGTACAAGACCAAGGAGATCTTATTGAAAGGAGACAAATGGATTATAGACCAAGGTAAAGCTTCCGGGTTAAGAGGTAGAGGTGGAGCTGGTTTCCCAAGTGGATTGAAATGGTCATTTATGAATCCACCAGGTTGGGAGAAAAATCCTGGTCCAAGATATTTAGTTGTCAATGCAGATGAAGGTGAACCTGGTACATGTAAAGATCGTGAAATTATTAGAAAGACTCCACATAAGTTAGTTGAAGGTTGTTTAGTTGTTGGAAGAGCAATGAATGCCACTGCAGCTTATATTTATATCAGAGGGGAATTTTACAACGAGGCTGTTATTTTACAAACTGCCATCAATGAAGCTTACAAAGATGGATTAATTGGTAAGAACGCATGTGGTTCAGGTTATGATTTTGATGTTTACATCCATCGTGGACTGGGTGCCTATGTCTGTGGTGAAGAAACTGCATTGATTGAATCTTTGGAAGGTAAAGCTGGTAAACCAAGATTAAAGCCACCTTTCCCAGCTGGTGTTGGGTTATTTGGTAGACCTTCTACTGTGACAAATGTTGAAACTGTTGCTGTGGCTCCTACTATCATGAGACGTGGTCCAGAATGGTTTGCATCTTTTGGAAGAGAACGTAATGCAGGTACCAAATTATATTGTATCTCAGGTCATGTCAATGAACCTTGTACCGTTGAAGAAGAAATGTCAATTCCATTAAGAGAATTAATTGAAAAGCATTGTGGAGGTGTTAAAGGAGGTTGGGACAATTTACTCGGTATTATTCCAGGTGGATCATCTGTTCCAGTATTGCCTAAGAAAATTTGTGATGATGTCTTGATGGATTATGATGCTTTAAAAGATGTCGGATCTGGTCTTGGAACGGCAGCTGTTATTGTTATGAACAAGAGTACCGATATGATCAGAGCCATTCAAAGATTAGCCGAGTTTTACAAACATGAATCTTGTGGTCAATGTACTCCATGTCGTGAAGGTACGACTTTTTTACAAAAAATGATGGATAGATTTGTCACTGGTCAAGCAAGAGAAAAAGAAATCGATATGATTTGGGAATTGACAAAGGAAATCGAAGGTCATACTATTTGTGCCTTGGGTGATGCAGCAGCATGGCCAGTACAAGGTTTAATCAGACAATTTAGACCAGAAATGGTTCTGAGAATGAAAGAATTCGATAAGAAACTTGCAGCCGAGAGTGGGAAATCTATCAATTACGGTGGGTGGGTTGAAGGATCCAAAGTCACAGATGGCTTGCTCGATGGTTCATCTAAACCTCATATCCATTGAAAACCATATTTATTTGATCTATTTTAAACATATTTATTTACCTATTTATCTATCTATTTATTTATTTATTTATTTATTTACATTACAATTATTTATTTATTTAAAAAATTTCTTGTAAGGATCATAGATCTCATCTGAATCTTCCATATAATTCTCTCACCAAAGGTCATTAATTTGAATCGGAATGTTCTCAATAAATAATAATTATTATTAACCCCAAGCAAAGGAAAAAAAAAAAAATTGACAAAAAAAAGTAAAAAAAGTAAAAAAAAAAATTACAGCTGTTTTGGGTTTTTCCAATATCTATCGGATAAGAAGAAAGATTAACAAAACAACTGTACAAGAAGACAATTAGATTCAGAGAATAAACTATAGGAAGGTTTGTGTGTGTATCTTTACAATGAGCAAATCGAACAATAACCTAGGGGATCATACCATTAGCAGATATGTGCTAGAAGTTCCTAATGGTGTCTACCCGTTGAATGGAGATGACCCAACCCTGGTGTCTCATTCAAATAATATAAGTTCATTCAACGTTAATTCGAGGAAAGAGTATATATACCCGGATTTCAATCGCTGGGTTTATCATGTGGAACAAGATACCATAATGCAAAATTATTTACAGAAAGGTTATTTTGATTCACCTTCTGTGAGTAATGAATTACTCTCAGCAAGAAGTGCAGTACATCAATTCTTGCATAACGAGGATAAGCCATTGAATCCGGCAATGCCACAGACAAAGAATTGTTCTAAATTGAACACATTGAGTGACTCGGTCGTGAAGGCCATCAAGTATAGAAGGAAATGTAACCAAGCTTCGATGAAATCAACTTATAAGCCTCCACCAAGAGTCACATTGACTGAGCAGAAAAAAGAGATGTGGTTGAAAAATTTGGCAAATCCAGAGATACCGTTGAGCCGGTTATCGAGAACTATTCCACATGGTATTAGAAATAAGGCATTGCTTGAACAATGTTGTAGTAAGAAGATTCCAATTTCGAGGGCATTGTGGTTTGTCAAATGTGTTGGAACCAATGAGCTCCGAGGTTTGAAAAGAAAAAATGGACCAGTTATGGTTAATGCGGCAAGTAATAACAAGATGTTCGAACTGAACTGGATTCATGATTGGACAGTGCAAGTCACTGAATATATCGAAAAACTTATAAGAGATTGTTTCACAGTTGAAAATCGCAATGCTTGGAAACAAAATCTTGATTATATTGTGAAATTCACAGCTCATCTTTACATGTCAGAATTGATAAATCAAGAAGTTTTCTTAAGTTGGGTTGTCAGATTTTTGAAAAGAATTTGTAATGATGATAAGATCGAGACTGATAATACTGGTGATTTCAAATTGATTGCCATTCATTTGATTTTTCTTAAATTATTTTGGTTCAAGTTAATCAAGATTGACTACTTGTCGAAAGAGTTAAGTGAAACTTTATTAATGATCATTTACAAATTACAAGAAGGCAAGTCATTGACCAAGAATTTAAATACACAATTATCTAAAAGTTTCAAATTCTTGATATTATATTTATTTTATTACAACTCAAGCTCTTTTATCATGTCAAATCACTGGACCATTCTCAAACCGGTTTTGAAACGAATAATAGATTTAAATGATCCATTAATTGCTCAACAATTTGAATTGATCACTTATAGAAATGAGTCTTTGTTAATGAATTTACCTGATTCTGATTTGAATCTCTCTTCGGAATCTGTTCTTATCAAGAAATTAGACAATTTCAAGAAAAAACCAGATATAGAAGAGTTGAGTGCATATATTTTTGAAGAAAGTTCAGATGAGAGAATTTTAGAAAATTTCCAATTCAAAAACAATTGGAAAACAAATCTCAAAATCTTGTGGAACTGGTGTTTGTCAAGTTATAGGAAAAATAAACCTCAACAGGTGAACTTAACCGTTTCAATAATAAGTTCATATCTCAAGAGATGTCTGAACAAGGGTTCTAAATCATCTGCCAAGAAGGCAAAACAAGATATCGAGTCGTTTATCTTGGAACTTATTTATTCGGTTAATGATAGGTACACAAATCTGATGTACTTGGGGGAAAAAATGTTATCCATCGATGTGGATAAATTCTTGGTACTTGTTAATAAACTTTACATTCTGAAAGTGTTTACAGTGAGTTCATACCTTAGAAGGTTAATATCTTCTGGGATAATATATTTACCCAATGCTCAGTCAAAGACAATGCTCCACATCTTGATTATTCAAAACTTACCTATTTTGAACAATGCACAATGTCTGACAATTTTGAAATCATTAATAGGTGAAACAAATTATCAATTAAAATTAGAGACAAATTTTACCAAGTCGAAGGATTTACTCATAATTTGTCTTAACAATATATACGACAAAAATTTGAATGAGATTGAGAACAATTCTGAGATTTGGACTCAATTACAAGGTTTTAATTACGGAAATAAATGTTTAGCAGTGGATTTTTTCCTCAGAGAGTTTAAAGCCAATGTTAATGAGTCCAGCAAGCTTGTTACTTTGAACAATGCAAAGATTTCATTTGTATTGAAAATTTTTACAATTTTGGAGAGTAAGGCAAGATTTTTCCAAGATTTCTTGGAATTTGTGTTGGTCAATGAGAGTCGTACTATCAATTATTATCCTGAAACGTTATATTTTATCAGTGATATTGTAATGAAAAATATTACCCTTGTTCAGTCATTAGTGATTCATGATCAACAATCTTTTTCCACGTTGTTGAAATTGATCATTGCAAGTTTTAACAGTTTGAAAGAACAACATGATGTACATGATTTCACCAATTTTTGGAAATTTTCTCGGTCACATACTGATGATTCTGTGCTTCAATCCGAATTGAGCTCATTGTTATCCAGTGGTAAGACTTCAATCTTGGATGGTGAAATGGATGTCGTTGAGAATAATTTGAAAAATATTGGATTTTTAATAACTGTTGACCAGTTTTTAAATGCTGATAGATTAAGAGCCAATGAATTGAAATTACTCGAGAAATATCTTTCAATAATCAAGATGGAATTAAATGGTGGAGACGGAGAAGAAGAAGATCACAATTTGCAACCAATTTTGATCCAGTTATTGTTGATGTTGAAACAGATAAATAACGAGGAATTTGTCGATCATGTTATTGAATTTTGCAACACGTCTATTTTACCTTCCTTATATTTGGATTTTGATTCATATTTGAAATTCACAATGAGATTGATAGTATATGAGTTGATTGAAATTTCTGAATTAGTTGAGATTTTCAGCAAAGAGAGTTCTATCTCAGATAACATCACCGGGAATTCAAATCATAGATTGATCTGGCATTTCTTGTTGGACAATAAGAGTGATTTCGGGTTATCGACTTATGAAACTGTGAAATTTCAACTCATAAGAGACGAGTATCGCGAACTCCATGTTGGTCGATTACTTGATTTTATTAGACTTGGAATCATTGATTCACAGACATCATTTAGTATTACAACATCTCCTGGAAACACATCTTCCGCTATTGAAAACCAATTTTCAGTTCATAGCGAAGATCATTTACCTACTCCGGTGTCAAATAATCTGGTAACTCCACTTCCAATGATGGGTGGAGTTGCAACGACTCCCTCGATCAACGAATCTGTTCCAGGTGGGAGAAATGCATTTATCGGTATTTTTGAAGAACAAATTTCCAAGACATTTAATGATGTTGCCTTCACGAATGTGCAATTGTTGATTGATAATATTGTTTCCAAATTGAACAAAGATGTGATATTGGAAATTTTTAATGCGTTGGTTTTATTGGATCAAAGAGCTATTCTCTCTTCAAAAGATTTGAATAGATTAATCGATGTTGTTAATACTTTCAACTTGCCACTTTGTCAAATTATTTTGAAACTTGTATGGGAAAATGAGTTAGGTCCCGATAAGAGTGAAGAATTTAAATCTGTGGCAATTCAAGATAATTTGATGTCAATGCTTATGAAATTTCTCAAGAAGAAAAAAGGAGAGAAAGATTTTACCCAGTTATTCAATTTATTGGATGCTCCTTTGAAATTATTGGTATTGGATTCATGTAAGAGTTTTTTCTTACGTTCAGAACATTTCCCACAAGTTTATATCACTTCAAGTGATGAATCATTGATATCTTATTTGAACGAAATCATTAATAATTGTTCAAGAGCAATGGAATTCCCAGGTGATGATGCTATCCCATTAAATGATTCACTAGTTTTCTCTTTGAATGCAGCTTTGGAGAAGCTTATTTACGCTACAGAAAGGTTTTCTATTGAGAAAGAAGATGATGATGATGATGAAATAATTCAAGATTCAAGAGAAGATTTGATCCTGTCGATCAATTTGATTTTGAAAATTGTTCTTATACATAAACAATTTTTGGTTGAGATGATTTTGAAAAGATCAAATGATGTATCAAATGATAGTTTTATTCAAAATCTTTCAAGATTGTATAAATCGAAAATTGTCCGAACTGATAGCAAATTGAAAAATTATTTCTATGATAGTTTATTATCAATTGAATTATTATTCACTGAAACGATGGCACTGGAGTTGCTCAATAAGCAGCAACAGCAAGACACGGTCACAACAACAACAACAACAATTCCATCAAACATTTTCAAATTACCACCTTTAAACACTGAAAATGTGTTATCACCTTATTTGGCAAAACTCAAATTTAAAGATGGATTGATTGATTTCCAACAAACAAGGAAATTGTTTTTGTTTAATGAGAAAGAAGATGCTTATCAAGAATTCACTGCGAGACCATTTGATTTAATCGAAGAAGCTAATCCAGGCTCAGCTGTTAATAATACTTCGATCAGTTTACAATTATTCAATGCTTCTACTGAACGGAAAAATCCTCCATGAACTTTATTACTATATATGCATTATAATTTCAGCTTATTATTATTCCTAGATAATACACCAAATGAATTTTCATTTTCAATAATTGCTAAACCTTCTTGTATAGTAGTTGCCACTAATTTCCCATCTTTATTAAAAATTTGTCCCGTCACTAAAGATCTGTTACCTCCAGTTCTTGGATTTGATACCACATAGAGCAACCATTCATCAGCTTTAAATTCGTGATGGAAATAAATTGTATGGTCCAATGAGACACTAAATACAAGACTTCCGAAATTTCTGAATTGTAATCTGCTGGTAGAACTCAAGAAATATAAATCTGAACAATATGCCAATGCTACATCATGGAACGAATCTTCTTGGATCTTTGGTTTAGCTCTGAACCAAAACTTGATGCTTCTATGATTCATTGGGATACTGCGTTCCGTCGCGGTGGCTATCTCACCATGGAAATAGTCTTCTGGTAATCTCCAATCACAAGGATCCATGTCTGAGTCATCAACAACTTCTTCCATATTTCTCACATGGGGTTTGATATGACTCAAGGACATCCATTCTTTTAAACCCTTTTGGCTATCAACCATTTGTTCTGGAGGAGGCATGTTCAAAGGAGGTTCAGGCTGGTGTTCCAATTGAGGTCCCAAATCTGCTGATGATCCCCTCAATTTCTTAGCTTGGAAAGATATAGTGCAAATGAAGATGATTCTATTATTTTGAGATACATCAACTTGTCTCGTAACGTAATTCTTCCCATCTCTCGTTCTAGTCACTTTATAATCTGTTGTCTTAAAAGGATCACCACCAATAAGGAAATTGCAATGCATACTGAAAGGTCTCATATCCTTCACAGTTTGTAAAGCTGCTTGTAAAGCTTGAGCAACAAAAGTGCCGCCAAACACTCCTCTGCCACCAACTTTTGGAACTCTATGAGGATCTTTATTACGGAATAAGTCTTTTGAGATTTCTATTAAAGCCAAATGCTTCTCCAAAGGAGCCAATTCATCATCCAGCATGATCCCTTTGTTAATTGATTTGTTCCTTCTAATTTTTTTATCTTGTTTTAATTTCAAGGAAAAAAAAAGTGTTTTGTTCTTGTTATAACCGAGGAACTTAAACGGCACACCCCCCAAGTTTTCGATGTGATCTACTGAGGAGTACTAATCTCCGTTGTTTGATGGATCAATTATCAATTAGAAGACTATACCTTCTCGATATGATCCACTTACACTCAAACTCCTGACAATAGAGAAAAAAATCCCAAACAAATAATAATAATAATAAAAAAAAAGGATAAAAAAAAAAAAATGTAGAGAGGGAAAAAAAAAAAAAAAGTAAACAAATCAAATTGATATATAACAAATGATATAAACCATGTCAGTTGAACCTAAGATACGGGACCTTGAGAATCAAGACGATGATGATGCAGAAGTAGAGGAAGAAGAGGACCAGACTTTCCAACCTCCAGCTTTGAGCTCGTATGCGATGTCTCTATTGAACGAGATCAACAATAAGACATCTAAAGATGTTAGTACTAAACAATACGATTTCCAACCACGTTTGCAACTGCACGGGAGATACTCTTCAACCACGACGCATGAGAGAACTGGTACTACAGCAACAGATAGAACATCCATTGGACATACCACACCCTATACAGCTTTCATATCTTCAACAGAGAAAGATGATATCATGGAAATATCCCCAGACAATAAACAACAACAACAACAACAACAACAAGTTCATTTTGAACTTCATACTCCTTTGAACAGTCAGAAAGTGCGAAAAAATCCGACCGCTTCGAGGCTCAGTTTACTGGATAAATCTCAACGAAGATTTGCCCGTGTCAGTCTAGGTGCCCCTAAGAGAGTCACTAAGAAAGATGATGAAGACGAAATAGATCATGAAAATTTAAAATGGATAGAAGACGAAAAGGAGAAAATTCGCTTGAAAAACCAAGAGATAATGCTGAAACTTGCTGAATTAGAAGATAAGAAAAAAGAACAAGAAACACCTATATCGAATAAGGAAAATTTGCTGGATCAATATTACCGTTCGAGTATGTCTTCTGGGAGAAGAAAAGTTCTTTCAAGTATCTCACCTAATATAGATAATCAACAAAGAAGAGTGCCGGGATCACCATATGGGAAAAACAAGATCACCATTAATGGCAAGAATTATACATATATCCAAGATGTTGGTAAAGGAGGTAGTTCCATAGTATTTAAACTGAGATCAAATTCCAGTGGCAAGATGTATGCCATTAAGAAAGTTACATTTGATGAATTTGATGAATCTGCAATAAGTGGTTTTAAAGGAGAAATTCATCTTTTACAAAAATTATCTCAAGAGCAAAGAGTGGTGAAGTTATTAGATTTTGCGATAAATGAAACTTCAATAATGTTGGTTATGGAATGTGGTGATATTGATTTGGCACATGTACTTACAACTAGAATTAATATGCCTTTAGATATTTCATTTGTTAGGTATCATCTGGTTGAAATGTTTAAATGTGTTGCTGCTGTTCATAATGCAGGAATTGTGCACTCTGATTTAAAACCGGCAAACTTCTTATTTGTTCGAGGAATTTTGAAAATTATTGATTTTGGAATTGCCAATGCCCTTTCGGATCACACTGTCAACGTGTATCGTGACTCTCAAATAGGTACACCTAATTATATGTCCCCAGAGTCATTATTAGAAGTTAATAATAATAAGGAATCCACATGGAAAGTCGGAAGACTGTCAGATGTTTGGTCGTGTGGTTGTATCTTGTATCAAATGATATATGGGAGACCACCTTATGCAATTTATTCTGGGAATCAAAGATTATTGGCGATAATGAATCCACAAGTGAAGATCTCGTATCCTGAAACTGGGTTAGGAGGTGTTCGTGTACCAAAGACGGCAATTGATACGATGAAAAATTGCTTGACAAGAGATCCTAATAAGAGATGGACCATAGATCAGGTCTTGCAAAGTTCTTTTTGCACACCAAGAAATGTTTCAAAAGAATTTATCGAGGATTTAGTGACTAATGCTATAAATTTTGGTAGTAAAAATGGAGATGATATTTCAAGAGAAAGTTTGAGTATATTGACAAATGAAGTTTGGTCAAAGATAGAAGAGTTGAATTTATAATTTATATAGATAAAAAAAAAAGGATAAAAAAGTTGAAAAGTTTTGTTAACGAAAGTAAATAAAAGAGAATTTAAGTTCAACAGAAGGCTAAGATGATTGCACCCATGGCACCTAAGAAGGCGTAACCTAATGAGTTTGTAATAGCAGCAGCACCTTCATAAGTGGAAATTGGCAGAGCTGACTTGGTAGCACATTCACCATTTTCACAAGATGAGATAGTGACTGTGATTTCACATGGGACAGTGATAGTTGTGGTGAGATCACCGGAGACGATTTCCTTTGTAGTGTAAGATTTTTCGGTGTCGAGTGATGATGTGGCACAAACGTTATTTGTACATGGAGCTGTAACTGTAGTTGTTGTATTGTTAAGTACAGTGACCACGGCAGTGTAAGATGGTTCCAATGAGGTGGAATTTGAAACAACTGTTTCATTTGCTAATAATGTAACAGTACTTGTTAATTCCCAAGTTTGAATATCTCTCTTGGCCAAACTTTGAACTCCATCATCTGCAAATACATAAACTGTATTGGTAAAAGTTCTTGCAATAGATTCTTTCTTTCTTGATACTAATCCAATTCTAATTTCTTCTTCAACTTTGACAATATCATTAAATGAGAAATTGAAACCTGATTCGGAACAAGTGAAAGTATAAGCGTCAGTTGAAGCGGCAACGTTATCAAGGTTGAAAATAAATTCTGAACATTGATAAGCAAAATTTGAAGCTCCAACACTGCTAAGACTGATCTTGTTCAATTCAGCGATATTAGCTGGGATCACGGCATACCATAATGGTTCTCCATTACTGTCGATACCTTCGAGGTATGGAGTTTCAGTAGCGACAGGTTCTGAGCTGCTGAGAGTTGGGGCGTCAGCAGAACTTGAGCTTTCATCAACGATTGGAGCTGAAGATGAAGCTGGCTCTTCGCTTGTAATTGATTCTTCAGTTGTAATTGATTCTTCAGTTGTAATTGATTCTTCAGTTGTAATTGATTCTTGAGTAGTTTGAACTGGAGCTTCTTCAGAAGTTTGAACTGGAGCTTCTTCGGAAGTGGCAGTTGGGACTGGAGCTTCTTCAGAAGTAGTTGGAACTGGAGCTTCTTCGGTAGTAGTTGGAGCAACAGCAGGAGTAGAAGTAGAAGTAGTTGTTGGAGCAGCAGCAGGGGTAGAAGTGGAAGTAGTAGTTGGAGCAGCAGCAGGGGTAGAAGTAGAAGTGGTTTCAACAACGGAAGAAGTTGTAGTAACTGGTTCCAGGGTAGTTGTTGGAGCACATTCTGTACCAGTTGGTTCTGTTGGTAAGCCACATTCACCTAAGAATCCGGTAAGGAATTTACCATAATCGCTCCAAAGACACCAACCACAATCTAAACAATCAGCAACTTGTAACATGAATGCGCTATCAGCGGCACATAAACATTCATGATCGTATGGGCCCGCGTCATCACCACATTCTCTTCCGTTAAGGATAAGAGTTCCACAGTACGCGTGACATTGATAAGATGCTTCTCTAAGGTCTCCTCCTTCCATGGCCAGTGTATAAGCCAGTGGGAGGATTTTGGAATCTGCTGCAGAGACAGATAACAGTTTGATCAGGAGTAATGATAATAATGGGGTCTTGTTGAATAACATTTTTCTGTTGTGGGTTTTAGAAAATTTAACATGATCTGTATGTGTATATATATTCGATAAAAAGGGGGAATAAAATAGCCAAGTTTGTATGAATTTTTTTTTTTGACAAGGGTGTAATTAGTTAAATTTTATTAGAACACTGATAAGAACACCATATTAGGTACGGTAATGGAAACAATCATGCTCGAATTGGGACACCTTTTTTGCATTAGTTGAAAATTTATTAACCTTGCTCATGAACTTATCGGTTTCCCTTTTCTACTATCCCCTTCTAAGAAATCTTTTTTTTTTTTTTGTTGTTATTTGTTTGTTAAAAAAAAAATCTATACAATGAAATAAATCTCTACCTTGGACCTAATTTGGATAATACCAGAGGACCTTGTTCTTCCCACTCATTCTTATTGACCCACATATGATCTTGTTGAGACATGATATTTGCCAATACAGCACCACCTATGAAAACCATATGTCTTCTACGTGGCGGATCTTCTATTCTAACTTTAAATTTGTCCAATCTTGAAGCATCACCATGCAATACTCTTGTGAACCATAATTGTTTTAATTCTTTTTCCAATCTTGTTGGTAAACCAGGATACATTGATGAACCACCTGATAATACGATAGATTTAAATAACGTGGATCTAATGTCGACATCTGCAGCTTGAATTGTATTAAATAAGATTTCACCCATACCAGGTTGTTCAACATCGACTAAATTTGGTTGGAAAAGACATTCTGGAGCTTCGAATCTTTCACTACCAACTTTAATAATTCTTCCATCCGGTAATTCATAATTTTGAACTAAAGTTGTTGTCTCATTTGCCAATTTAAGATCAAATTCAATATCATTTGACACATAACAAAGTTTTTCTTTCAATTGACTTACAGTTTGGAAATCTGCAGTTCTATTGAATGAATAACCTCTACGTAATAATAATTTGATCAAATTTCTTGTGACATCTCTACCGGCAACGTCTAATCTTCTTGTCAAATGGTTTAACACAGTGGATTCATATACTGGAACAATATGAGTAACACCATCACCTGAATCTACAACGACTCCTGAAGATAAACCTTGTGCATACAAAGCTAATACCGCCTGGATGGCAACATAAACACCACCAAAATTATATTTTTCAAACATCACTTCACACATTCTTTCTCTGTTTTTTAAAGGGTTTAAAGGTGGTTCAGTTAATAATACTTTCTTACCAGTTGGATCCAATTTCATACGTTCATAAAAAGCATAATCCCATAAATGTTCCATATCTTCCCAATTCTTGACAATACCATTTTCCATTGGGTAAGAAATTTGTAACATCGATCTCACGGCACTTGCTTCGTCACCACACATGATATCTTTAATTTCAATATCCCCAGTTCTTTCTTCTGCTCTTAATATAGGTCTACCTACTATAGATGGGAATGTATGATCTGGGAAATTTGTACCAGCACGTCCAATCTTGACGAATCCAGTACCTTGATCAAGAACTGTTTCAAGAGGTTAATATATTGACTGATGAATGATGGAAAGAATATACTTACCAATTGGTTGCTCGGACATCTTTTCTCTTATGCAATTGATTTATTTATTTTCAATTAATGTTGTTAATTACTCTGTTCAATATACCAAAAAAAAAAAAACCAAAAAAAAAGGTCAAAGCCAACAACAACCGGGAGAAATATTGGTATTTTCATACACGACCTTGGGTAAGTGTACTATATGTAATAGATATAGATATATCAATTGAATATTAGTAAAATGGAGTATAATATTATCATATATGATATATATATAATATCTGCTTAGTATAAGACATGTATTTAGAGTATAGCAAATAAATTAATCAAGAACAGTAAATGATAAAAAAAAAAAAAAAAAAAAAAAAAAACAGAGATAAAAAATTGTTACAACAAGGCAAAATAAATGATCTTGAAACTTCCACCACCATGTCTTGACAATATTATAACATTTTTAGAGATTAATGATCAACTTTGCTTGTCACAGACGTGTCGAATATTATATGAAGTGATTAAATCTCGTATTTATAAATGTATATATTATTGCCCAAGTTATGAATATCGAAATGAGTATATGATTATACGGCATGAAGAACAATTGACAAAATTTATTAGGACAGTTAAATCGGGTTTTTATAAATATGAGTTTATCAATCTCAGTGATGTTGAGATTTTGGAAGTTGATGGTGTTATATATAAATTAAATGAATTAGGTGAGACAAGGGATGATGAATTATTTATTGAATTTGATAAAGATGAATTTGATAAAGATTATCTTGTAAAATTTGATGAGAAGATAAATGTGAAGACGTTGTCGATAGTTGTTAGAAATGGTTATACAATGGAGGAATTTGACAAGATAATTAACTCGATTAATGTTGAGCAAATAATTGAATTAGAATTAAATATTATAGATGATGCCAAAGAGTTAATAATTTTCAAGACGTTATTAATTTTCATTGAAAATTTCAAAACATTGGATAAATTATCGATATCGTGGTATTGTTCAAGAGATGATGGTAAAAATAATTTAAGGATATTATTAATCAATTCCATATTGTTAAATTTGAATTTAAATTCAATAATGATATATTTGGATTTAAGTAATTTGACAATAACACAATTAGTTATATTATATTATCAATTGGATAAATTTGAAGGTGTTATTGAATTTAATATGAATTTAGAAAATTTTGAAATTGATTTTATCTTATTAGATGAATTTATCGATAAGAATTTAATTTCAAATTCTTCAATTATTATCTTATTGTTGGAAGAATTCATCAATATTAATAAGAAATTTGATAAGATTTTCCATCATGTGAATTCAAATTTATTAAGATCAAGATTCCAATATATTTTAAATTATCAAAATGAATTCTTATATTGTGATTATTTCTTAAAAGATAAATTGAATAAGATTAAATTGTTTAATGTTATTTTTAAAAAAAATAAGATAATTAATATCGATAATTTTAATAATAAATTATCAGTTCAATTCACAAATGATTTAAATGATATTAATCAGATATTTAGCTGATCTATTTATCGATTCTGACGATAAAAAGGGGTTGAAGATATTCCATCTGGTGGAATATATATATGTGTTGTGGATAGCTGGTACTTGTATACATATGCTTGATAGAATAGCCAATATATCTTGTAGTAGTTAAGAGAAAATGGAATTCCATATGTAATATGATGTCATTAGATCTTTTTCTAGTTTACAAAAATGACATCATTTTTTTTTTTTTTTTAATTTCTGTTCTCCGGTTTCCAATAATAAATATATCATGTTATTCCTTTCTTCTAATTGTATATCGAAAAGACAAGAGACAATGACAGTTAAATCTTCAATTGAATTCTTGACTAATCCTCAAGATTTACCAAATTTACAAATGATCTCTTCTTCTTCTTCATCGAGATCTTCTTCTATTTCATCAGAAGATTCAACAAAGAGAGAGACAAGACAAAGGAAAAAAAGAAGACAACGAACTGGACCTTCATGTGATCATTGTAGATCAAGAAAAGTTAAATGTGATGCCGATATTAAGATCTTACAATATAATCAATTAACAGATGAAGAAAAGAGAATTTTCAAGACACAAGATAATCAAATCATCGAATTAGATTATCAAGATAATCCTATTTATAAGATTGATGATAATTGGAGAATTGTAAAGACAAAATTGGATAATTCAATACATTCACATAACGATTTCAAATATATCAAATTCAAAATTTGTAAAAAATGTTTAACAAAAGGTTGGAATTGTAAATTCTCAAAAGGTTTTACAAGAATACATTCAATGAATGTGCTATCTAGTAAGTAATAAATATATATATCATTCTATTTAACATGTAATCTATAACAAGGGTGTGTTGTATTCGTTTAACCCTTTAAACGATAAAAGAGAATTTTTTTTTTTTTCTTCTCTCCTATAAAATCAATTGGAAGAGAAAAAAAAAAAAAAAAAAAAAAAAACAACAGGGAAATAAAATAAATTAATCCAAAGATGAATTTAGATAAATTTGAATCCAAATCTCGAACAAGAATTCAAAAACTGTGTGATTATTGTCGACTGAAAAAGATAAAATGCGATGGACAAAAATTATGTCAAAATTGTAAAAATGGTAAAATCGAATGTACTTATAATCATATTCCAAAGAAGAGATCTAAAAAAATCAAGACAGAACCAGTAGTTAAAAATGTCAAGAAGGCGAATATCGAAGATAGGGTTTCAAAAGTTGAACAAATCATGTATAAGATCTTGGATATAGTTAGTAAGAAAGAGGAGTCTGATGATGATGAAGAAGATGATGATGAGAGTATACCTTCTACTCCTTTAACTACACCTATGGAAAAACAATATATACCCAAGAGCGAAGAAAGCTCCGTTGTGGTGCAAGTTGATAAATCGGAACACTATTTCGGATCGCATTCTTCATTCTCCATTTTCAGTCCTCGTGGTATCAAATGGATAGCTTCGAAATCTCAAAATATTCCAATCATGAAATATTATCAGAAGCTTCATTTGGATCTTGGTGTCCAATCGATGAAGGAACATAAGAAATGGATCGAACCCGTCGATTCTTCACAAGTGGGGAATTTACCAAGTCTTGAAATTTATTCATTCTTCTTAAGAGCCATATTCGCCACTCCTCTTTATTCACAAGTCGATTTGGTATTAGAAGAATTAATCGAATTATATAAGAAACCAGAAAAATCAAACTCGGAATCAATGATGTTAAACGTGCTTTGTTGTCTTGGTGTTTTCTTATTATACGATTTATATCAATTATACCCGGAATTTCAACAAACTGCAAAAGATTTACAAATCGACACTGAACTGTTGACTAAAATTGAAAATGATTGCTTCCAAAATTGCATTTTTTATTATCATAGATTATGTATCATTGGTGATGGAATAAGTACCATCTCAGCTTTATTATTATTGATCACTTATTGTGAAATGTCTTTTAATGCTCATGCTTGTTATATGATGGTTTCTACAGTGATACGTTCTGCTCAAGAATTGGGTTTACATCGTTATGAAAGTTATATTGGTATGGATCCGCAACAAGCTTATAAGAGACTTGTGTTATTTTGGCAATGTTATATCACTGATAAGGCAACTTCTTTGAAATCGGGGAAACCTCCTGTATTGAATGATGATGACATTTCGTCAATCGATACAGAAAAATTAAAAGAATATTGGTATAATAATATGGTTGAGATGAAAACTTTGAAATTTGATGTTAGTGTTTATTTGAGTACTATTACTCAAATAAGTAAACCTGTTAATGAAATTGAACAAAAAGTACGTCGCTTGGCTTTAAAGCAAAAAATGGCGGAACTGATCAGGGTAGAGCCATCTAATAATACCAAGAATTACGTCAAATTTTATTATTTGGAATTATTAGAAATAACTTCTAAAGCTTATAAATTGTTATTCAGTGCTAGACTGCTCATTGGCAAGACGGCAGTGGAAGTGGAAGATATGGTTTCCGAATTGAATAAAGATTTAAGAAATTGGTTCGAAAGTATTCCAGATGAATTGAAATTGGAATCTCAAGACGTATCACAAGTTAGTGTCTTAGATTGGTTCACTGGGAACACAAGAGGAATGGTTTTCTGTCAATCGATGTTTATCCAATTACAATATTATTATGTGACAATGACTATAAATAGAGTTTCATCAAGAACTTCATGGATCCCAACAGGTGATTTAGAAAGAAAGAAAAAAGCTGCCACTTCAATCGATTTATGCTTGGAAAGTGCAAGAGTTATAGTGAAATTGACAGGAAGAATTGATACCAAGATCTCGCAATTTTTCAAATCATGTTCATTTTTCCCATTTTGTGCAGTGATTACATTATTTTCATCATGTTTACAAGATATATTACTGTCTCACGCCAAAGATGATATTAAATTGATGATTGAAGTTTCACAAATGTTTGCTCAATGGGGGGTTCATAATATAAATAAGAAATTACGTCATTTGGATCAGTTGATTAGATTTATGTGTATTATTGTTATCGATGTATTTGAGAAAAATTACCCACAAGACAAGACTTTCCAAATTCCAGAATACAAGGTTTTTTTCCAACAGACAAATGAACAAATGCAAGATTTTATCATGTCTAAGAAGAAGAAACATAAGAAGCCGAGTTCTTCATCTGAACCTGTTGCTAAGAAGAAAAAACAACTGCAACCTTCACCAAAACAAGTTTCGCAGCAGCAACAGCAAGTCTTATCAATGCCAATGTTTAATACAGATTCCATATCTACAAATGACGTTTCACCTGCTTCATCTTCAAACACTACGACACTTTTCAACGATTTATTAGATGACCCATTGTTTTTCGATAATGTGAATCAAGCTAATAATGCCACTAATAACAATAATTTCTACTTATATCAAAATCTGTTCAATTTACCTACATTCATGCTAGACGGTACTTCCCCAGCTGGTTCAAATGATAATCCAAATAATTCCAATAATCTAGGACTCTTTGAGTTTTAGCCTTGTATATACGTTTTGTTTACAATTGTCTGTATAGAGAAATAAAAAAAACATTCAAGGGCGGTTTAATGAAAAAAAATATAAATAAAAAAAAAAAAAAATTCTTTGATTAAAAGACAACAAAGAAAGTAGTAAGAGTAATGAGTAATAACGTATCGGATCAGTCATTGTTGGATATATCTATGCAAGATACGTCTCAGCTTCCAGGCTCATTTCCCTCGAATCCTGGGCAGGAAAATCCTCCAGCAGTTGGGGATGAAGATTTAAGTTTTATTCCATATCAGCAGGTACTTGGATCACAAACTCCAGTGAAAAGATTGCAACAGCAACAACAAGTCTTACCCAGGTCTCCCGTGTTCAGTTTTAAATCTCATAAAGCCGTGTATCCAACTTTTATAGACGACGGCAAGGAAAATGGGTTTAAATTCAATTTTGAAAATGATGTATTGACAAAGAAATTTTCACAAAAATTGAGTAATAAAGTGTTACAAGAGTTGGATTCACGTATGAATAATGACTCAAGGAGCATTTTTTCGCCGAGATCTCAAATACGTAAACAAATTAGAGATAAGCATTCGAGTCCCAGGTTTAATAGGGTTCATAATAAGAATTTTAATAAGATGGAATCGATAAATAATCATTATTCTGTACATCAAGAAGAAGGTAAAGTTAAGAAAAAGAGAAGGACTTTACTTGGACCAGAAGAGATAATGGATGAATTACAAGAATTTAATAATTCACATAAGAAAGAATTCAAAATTCCAACATTGGATCCAAGAAAGCAAATAGTGGAGAAGAGAATAATGGCAGAGCCAAGAAGAACGTTGGATCCAAAGAGGAAACAATCATCTATACCACAACCAAGATTCCAAGAGAGACCAAGACCTCAACTTAAACCGCAACCTCAAGAGAGATCAAGACATCAACTTAAACCACAAGAGAGACCAGAGAGACAAGAAACAAGACAATCATTTATACCAATTAACAAGAGAAGTTCATTTTTAAGACCCACTGCTTCATCATTATCGAAATCAACATCACATCATGACATTTCAATTAAAGAAACACCATCATTACGTAAATCGAGTAGTTCATTTTTTGCTGGAACAAAACTGGAACCTAACAAGAGAACTGGGAATAAGATAAGGCAAAGTAAGACGATGAATAATTTACTGTTATCATCTATTGATATTTCTTCATATAATGAAAGACCTGTTTGGAGGTAAAGAACTGGATTTAATGATGAAAAGAGTAATAGTTCCACTTTTTTTTTTGGTTTTTTTTTTTCTCTGTTCAAATAATAAAATAAATAATAAATAATAAAGAGCAAGGAATTGTTGCGAGTGGGATATAATGAATGTAATATCTTTGGGATCTTATTTAATGGTTAAACAATATGGCTTCAAGTAATTCTTCATGTTCGACGTTACCGTATGAGGTGCTGCTGCCTGTGACTTTAAGAACAGATGAAGAAGTAGACGAGATACATAGAACTACATCTTATCATCCAGATGAACTGGATTTAATAAGTAGAACTTCAAGTTATAAAATTACAAAAGAAGAAATTGAAGTGGATTTAGATCATGATGAAGATCCTAAAAATTTATCCGTGTTACATAAATGGGTTATAACATTGACTATATCATGTACTGCATTTTGTATGACTATAATTTCCTCGTGTTGGTCGATGCTGACTGGTCATATACAAGAATATTTCCATATCTCAAGAGAAGTTTCCATCTTGGGGATCTCATTATACATTTTCGGATTAGGTCTAGGTCCCACTTTCTTGTCCCCGATGAGTGAATATCATGGTCGTAAGATTACATTTATGGTGGGACTTTTTTTCGCTTTTTGTTTCCAATTCTTATCAAGTTTTAGCGAGAATTTTGGTTCAATATTATTCGGTAGATTCATGACTGGATTCAGTGGGTCCGCATTCATGACAGTGGCAAGTGGCACATTGTCAGATATCTTTGAGAAAAGGGAAATTGGCTCACCAATGTTAATCTTCTCATTAACTCCTTTCTTAGCTCCACTGTTGGGCCCCACTGTCGCGGGTGCTATAAATACCACGATAAATTGGAGATGGACTTTCCATGTTATGTTGATCTTCACTTTTGTCATGTTATGTCTAATTATCATATTGGTTCCAGAGACATATCGTCCAGTATTATTGAAAAAAAAAGCTATCAAATTGAGAAAAACCACTGGTAACAACAATTTTTTCGCTCCATTGGAGAAAACTCCTTTGACCTTCTTAGAATCCACTGTGTTATCTTCAAAGAGACCAATCTTGTTATTAACAAAAGATCCAATGATGGCAATCTTGTGTTTTTATTCAGGCTTAATCTTGGCTATTATTTATATGTTTTTCGTTGCATTCCCATACATTTTTAGAACTGTTTTCAAATTCTCATTATTAGCACAAGGCTTATCTTTCTTAGGTTTAGTCGTTGGTATGCTTTTCACCGTTATTGCAATACCATTTATACAAAGACTTTACGAATACCAAGTTGATCGAAATAACGGTAAAGCTGAACCAGAGTTTAGATTACCTTTAGTCATGGTGGGTTCTATCACTTGCACCATTGGACTTTTCATTATTTCATGGACAGCATACAGTTATTTACATTGGATTGGAGTGGAAATTGGTGCTGTCTTTTACGGTTTAGGTACAGCTTTAATCTTGACAGGTATTTTCAATTACACTATAGACGGTTATAGATTATACGCAGCAAGTGCTATGGCTGCAAATTCATTGGTTAGAAGTTATATGGCTGGTATTTTCCCCTTGTTCACTTATCAAATGTATGAACGTATGGGTGTACATTGGGCTTCAACTTTATTGGCATTATTATCAATGTGTTTAATCCCACTGCCTTTTGTCTTTTATAAATACGGTAAGACTTTGAGAGATAGAAGCCCATATGGTTGGTCAGATGATTGAAAAATCACAACTGGTAGCTATTTTTTGTACCAAAGTTTCCAATATCTCTTGATCTAATTCATCAAATCCTTCTTTAACAATACAATCAATATCTAATACTCCAACAGTTTTTCCATTGTAAATAATAGGCACCACAATCTCACTATTTGTATCTCCATCACAGGCAATATGTCCTGGGAAGGTATTAACATCTTTAACTAATTGTGTTTGCTCAGTTTTAGCTGCAGCTCCACATACTCCTTGTCCATATCTTATAGTTTGACATGCAACTTTACCTTGAAATGGACCCAAGATCAACTGGTCTGCAACTTTAGAATCATTTATATAAAAACCTGCCCAGTTAATTGGAATTTTCAACGAATGATATGCGTGCCATACTAGTGAAGATGCATTGGCAAGATTACAAACCCAGTTAGTTTGACCGTCAACTAATGCCTCATATGACATAACAACTTGCTCTAAAGTTTCTCTCTTAGATAACCCTTCAAATGAAGAGTAATCGGCATGATGTTCTTCGTTTGTCATCTTGTTATAGAAAATTTTTTACTATAAAATAATCAAATTATTAATTAAAAAAAAAAAAAAGTACCCTATAAAAATTAAAAACTACCACAGTTTTTTTGTTTTGTCATTGATGGATCCAGCTATAAATCTATTACAAGAGATGTCGGAGGTGGCTCGGGCTGTTAAGGATAACGAATTGGCCACTCCTCAACAAGACCCTTCATCTCCGTTCATGTCTCCGACTTCTACGGCAACGTCATTATATATAGTCAATTCTAATCAGCAGCCCATGACCAGTGATGATAGGGTCAAGAAATTTGCAATACGAAGTCAAGATGCTGATCATAGGAGAAGGTTTGAAAGATTTTTGAATGATTGTGGAGTGAAAAGGCAGTCTTTGAATTTGACTCACACGACAGAAGAATTGAATAATATTGTGCATAATTTGTTAAGCAACGATGAAGATGAAGACAATAGATTTAGTGATGAAGAAGAGCGTATTGATGTTCCAAACGAGGAGCATTCGGATTTCGATGTTTTTTATAAGAATTATGGTGATGTACAAACTGATTTGGAAAATATTGATGTTGTTGGGAATGACGATTCGGAGTTTACTTATGTAAAATATGACTACACCATTGATACTAGTCAGATACCGATTAATAAGCCGCCATTTTTACCTTTGAATCTGCAAGATTCTTTCATTTATTGGGAACATGATACGAAGGATAATTTCCAAATAAATGAAGTTCCAATTGAATTCACAGATGAGCCTCAATGGACGGTGAAGAGGCAACCGGCTTTTAAATTTGCAGATTGTTTGGATATGGAATTTGATGGACTTGTCAGGTTAGAATATGAATATGGGAAAAAATATAAGAATAATTTATCATGTTTTTCAAATCAATATCAAATTCTCTTTACTGCATCTAATTCTGAAATTTTTGGTTATAAGATTGAAGCTGGTAATAAACCTTGTAAGACACCAATTATCAAGTTTGATACAAAACCAAGTGTGATAAATGAACGTGATAGATTGGCTTCAACATGGCCTTATTTCCCTTTTACGATAAATTTTATGAAGATTGATTTTTTTTTAAATAAGGAAATATTGGCCGTCACATGCGATGATGGAAGAGTAATGATCTGGTTTGTTGAACTGTTGATGAGACAAGTTCCGAAATTTGAACTTCTCTCTCAACAAAGAATATTCATTAATGGCATATATGGTATTAGAATCCATCCAGATTTCCAATTAAGAGTGGAATGTTCAGCTTGGTCAGTGGATTTTTATAATAAGTATAACATGATAGTGGTTTCTGATAATAGTCAAAAGATATCTTTGTTTTATTTGGAAGAAACAGAGGCTAAATTTTACACAGTGACTAGTCATCAGTTGTTACATAATATTCCAGATGTAAGTTTTATTAAAAATGATAATTCAGAGGTACATCTGGGTAATTGTTGGAAAATTCAAATATCGTGTGCTTCGATCCGGTGCGAATTGGTCATATTTGAGTTCATCATGTATAAAATTTATGGGCCTTTTTTAAATCAGTCGGTGACAAATGGTCCAATAACAATCGACATTGAAGAAGATGGCTTTGAAAATACGGAAGATGAAAGAGTTGTGTTCGAATCACCAATGGTTATTAGTAGAACACTTTTAAATGAAGATGTTTGGACAGTAAATCACATAGATGGAAGTTTTTTCAAAAAAGTGAATTCACTTAAATCAATGATTGGTGATCGATTCATCGATGAAGACCAGCATATCTATGAAATGATGAGACTTAATGAGAAATTAGATGTTGAATCGGATCCATGTTTGAGTTCTGATCTTGGATTATCTGCTAAATTTCAATTTTTCTCTGTCCCCACTGAAATGCTCCATGGTACAACACATACAAGTTTGATGACAAAAAATTTCAACACTCTCACTGACCGGTATAGAAGAATTCGCAAGATGTTTGATTCGTATTATTTGTCAAAACAGAGATCAAAACTGAAAAACCACAAATCCATAAATGGTAAATTGTATTGGGAACCAATTGTGAAGACTTCGCAAAATAACCAGTTCTTATGTGTCACATCATCTTCAAAGCTCGGCTTATTTAACACAGAGAGATTGCTCTGTGTTTCTTCAACTTCCTCTTCCGTGTTCGATTTCAATTTATCATTTGGTGAAGAAGCCTCATATTCAAACCGTTTATCATTATCTTGCATCATCCCTGAATTATCCTGCATAGTCATAGGTTCTCAAATTGGTCTCGTGAGTATATTCAGGTTATGCACTTATAGAGGTTGTTTTGGTTTCAGGCAAGAATACGTTTTCCCCAATGCAAGTAGATTAGCATTAGGTGATAGGGGTTACAGAACTATAACAGGATTATGTGTTCGTAAAATTGGTGGCAATGAGTTAGTTTCAAGATTTGTTATCTATATCACTTATATAGATGGGTTGGTGCTTTGTTATGAAGTATCGGAGAAAGATACCGGTTTGGAAATTATTGATTTATGATTATTTTTTTTTTTTATTTTTATGTGGATGAGCTAAGGGGTTTTTTTTGTGATATCTTTTATTTTTTTGCACGTTGAACAGGATTTCAATGGTTGCGAGTTTTAATGATTCCGGCATATATATGTTTATATATATATATTTATAGAGGAAAGGGGTGTATTTTGAAATTTTATATCTTCAGATTCTGACAAAACGGTTCCGACAAAAAAAAAAAAAAAAAAAAAAAAAAAAAAAATCAAAATGGAAAAAAATAAAATAAAAGAATTATCAAAAGCATCTATGTCGATAAATAGATGAAACACAAGACAATGTTAATACCTTTGGTCAAGAGTGGTGTAAGATTCCACAGTACAAAAGTAGCAGTTATTGGATCTGGACCTGCTGGTTTTTATACAGCTTATCACTTGTTGAAGAAAAACCAAGACTTGAAAGTTGATATTTTTGAGAAATTACCAGTACCTTATGGATTATCTCGTTATGGGGTGGCACCAGATCATCCAGAAGTTAAAAACTGTCAAGATACCTTCAAAGAGTTGGGGCCTTTGAAGAATTTCAAATTTTATGGGAATGTCGAAGTTGGTAAAGATATAAGTTTGAAAGAGTTGAAAGATAATTATAATTGTATTGTATTCAGTTATGGATGTGATGACGACAATATTAGTGGTTTATCGAAGATTCCAGGAATTGAATCAAAAGGTGTATTGAGTGCTAGAAAATTTGTTGGATGGTATAATGGGTTACCTCAATTACAATCATTAGATCCACCTTTGGAAAAAGTTGAAGATGTCACCATAATTGGTAATGGGAATGTTGCATTAGATGTGACAAGGGCATTATTACAACCTCTTGATGTTTGGAGACAAACTGATATGACAGAGAATTCTATTGCTAAATTGAGTGAATCCAAAGTTAAAAATGTTAGAATTGTGGCAAGAAGAGGTTTCTTAGAGAGTGCTTTCACTAATAAGGAATTAAGAGAATTATTGGAGTTGAAAAAAAATGGAATTATATTCAATTTCATTTATCCAGAACAGATAAAATCAATTGCTCCATTGGCATCTCAATTGGGTAGAATTCATAAGAGAAGAGTAGATTTGATAACGAGAGCAATGAAACTGAATGAAAAATTACAAATAAATGATATTAAGAAAACATGGATGCTTGATTACTTAAAATCTCCTATTGAGATAAATCCATCTCCGATTGATCCAGATTTACTTGAATCCACGACATTTGCCATAAATAGATTGCAACAGGATTCACCAACAGGGCCAACTAAGATCGTTCACACTAATGAAACTATCACATACAAGAATGAATTATTGATCACGTCCACAGGTTACAAAGGCAGACCATTGGTTGGTTTTGAAGAAGTAGGCATTCCATTTGACAATTTTACAGGTACCATCGGTAATGTAGGCGGAAGAGTTGTCACTGATTCAAATACAAATGAATATTTGAAAGGTTTTTATACTTCCGGTTGGATCTCTATCGGTGCGATGGGTGTGATAATGTCTACAATGATGAATGGTTTCCAAACTGGGGATTTAATTTTAGAAGATTTACATTTATTTAAAGATGATTTAAAATCAGGTTCAGAAGGTATAGAAAAAATATTACAAGATAGATCTGTGAAATTTGTCTCTTGGAAAGATTGGGAAACCATTGAAAAACATGAATTTGAAAAAGGTTTCAAAAAAGGTAAGGTTAGAGAAAAATTATGTAACGTTGATGATATGTTGAATGTCTTATAGCATTGAATGTTAAATTTTGAAAAAACTATATTCGTATTTTGCTCTAGATAATTTTCGTAATTTGCTCTGTTAATGATGGAAAAATTGCAAAAAAATTAAGCGGAATGATTTTGCCCAGGATCGAACTGGGGACGTTCTGCGTGTTAAGCAGATGCCATAACCAACTAGACCACAAAACCATTCGTTGAAAATGTTGGAGTTAGTCCCTAAAAACAACCTGGTATATACCACTGATTAATCGTAATGTCTGACTAACAAAAACAGACACCCTCTTAAAAACCGTAAAAAGTTTGTGACTTAACAAAATAAACGATTTTGACTAGTTAGAAGATAATATATCATTTGAAAATCACAAAATAGAGTTCTTAGTGCCAGTAATCAGTTATAAAAAAAAGCATCCATTGTTCTAATGAAGAATTGTTGTTAAATATGTAACATATATCATATTTTTTACTTCAGTAGAGCATTAGTGTGAAGCCTATTAGAAAATTCGCTATTCCATTATCCTTTCCATGTTATCTAGATTGTTATCGTTCTCTCAAATATTATCATATTTTCATTATTATTATGATTTTTATCTTTATTTTTTGGAAATTTTATTTTCTAGAAAATTTTGTTTTTGGTGCTCATTTGAAGGTTGGTTTGAAGCTTTTGATGAATTAATGAAGGATATATATCTGTTTTGAGGACTGCCAGATATTATCATATTTTCATATGATAATATGTTTTAACAAAATATGGTAATTGTTTTATTTTTTTTGAGGCTACAGTTACGTTTCAATTTTTCATTGTACTCTTTTAGGGAATAAAAGAGAAGCAAACTTTGAAACAAACTAAGCCAGATTATAATTAGGATAAGAATGTATTTAAGGCAGATATATTGTGTTGTATTCAAAATGAAAGAAACAAGAGATCTTATCTATCAATTTATATACTTCAATTCAATAAACTATCGTTATTATTTATAATTAAAATCGTACTGGCTATGTCAAATCAAAATAAACGTGACCTAGAGTATGAGGAAAAACTGAACTCATTATTTAATGAGAACAGTCACAAGGAAAACGTTGCTCACTTATATAGGTAAGACAACTTAGCCGTTAAAATTGATAATGACAATAACAATCCTTACAATCAATTAATTCGGACAAGCGTGATGAAGTTATACTACAGCAATTGGGCAAAGGTAAACTAGAAGAAGCAAAATCAAAACCACTGGAACTACTTGGTATGTTTTCTGAATCATCATCTGAAGATTGGTTTGAAGCTTTTGATGAGTTAATGAAGGATCTCGGTTTTGAAGATTGTTGTTCTAATGACTCAAAATTCAATTCATTACCTTCAGATGCCAGGAAAATCATTCGAAAAACTAAACAGTTTTGTTTTGATAAAGCAACCACTGAACGTTATCAACAGTTTCAAACAGATCCAAAACAGATCTTACAGAAAATCAGAAAGAAGTATGTCAAAAATGATGATGATTTGCTGCTAAGTAAAGTCCAAGCTGCTCATGAATTATGTAAGACATACCATGATGGATCGATCAATGTTGATAAATTCTTAGATGATTTAAAAATAAGGTTGAAAACTTGTTAGACGTCGATTCTGAGGAAAGAGAGATTTTAAATGAACATTTTTTTGTTACATGCTTATACAATAATATGAGAGGTAATTATGCAGTTTTAAAAGATAGCCATTTAACTAATTGGCCAAAAGCAAAACTCACATATTTGATGTTCAAGAATGACATTGTCAGTTTTGATCGCCACCTTGAGTACAAACAAAAGTTATCAGCCATTAAAACCAAAAGGAACACTAATGCAACATTTACCAAGAAAGACAAAAATGTTCAGAAGGGCAATAAGGGTTCAACTAAAAAAGCTCAAGGTGGTAAATAATCCTTCCGTGGTTAGAGAATCATATTGATGCAACAAAAGACCGATTTTTCAAAGATGTGGTTTCCACCAAATGATTAAGTATAGGTGATATAAAATTTAGAAACAAGTTTGAGTGATAAATTGCTAGAGTCTATATTTCCTCATATCCTCTACTGTAGTATCATAGATATTTCATGTAGATTAACTAGTGATGGGGGGCAAAAGCCAATAATATTTTGATCTGTTTTAGAATTTTTTTTTTTTTTTTTCAATTTCCCTTATCAGTTACATTGGGGATAACAAGCTTATAAGAGATCCCATGTATAAATTAATTTGGCATACGAAAATTCAATATTTCTATTAGACAAGCTGAGCTTTGAAGGAAAGGGATAGCGAATTTGAAAACAATATTTTGTTCTGTTTACAGATTTGTGTTTACAGATCATTTTTTAAAATCAGATCAAATAGATTTATAAATATGGACAAAATTTTGTTTTCATTCTTTTCAATTATATTAAATCTTTGTGCTATTCATCTCTTAATTGCATCCCCAAAAGAGGGCCATGTTCAGTCTTTCATCTCCAAGTGGTGCCCATACACACGAGGCCGTTAAATTTGACCATTTTTATCATAATGCACCAGCTTGTTTCTCTCTGTTATCATTAGATATATCCATCGATAAATCTACAGTTGAAGAACAAACTGTATTAGATCCAACAGTTGAAACAACACCTGCTTTTGTGAACGATCATTTAACTAATAAAGCTGATCCAAGAATAGGGGAATTGTCTCCTGTTCTTGAAGCAAAGACTCCATGGCTGATAAAACTTATTGAACATTCTCCATTCCCAAGAATCACACGTCTTGCTAATTTGCAATGGATAGATAACAAGAACATTTTTTTTCTTGGTTGGGAAGCCCAAGGTGATTTGTGTGATGATGTGAAATTGTACCAACTTCATCAATCGAGAGATAAAACCAATACTGAGTCAATAGTTTACAGAATCGCTGAGTTCTCAAGTGGCAATTTACTGCACCCTGCTGCTTTCTACTTGGATCCTGGGGAATTCCACAATGGGATCCCAGAAGGAATTAGCTGTTTCTACGTCTTTAATGAGCAATTGAAATGGGATCTTAATAATAAAATTACAGGAACTAGACCATGTATGACAACAGGATCATGTTCTCTTGATATAAAATTGGATAATCAAGATTACCTCTATATTTTAGGGGGCGAAGATGATCATTTCAAAGGATCAAATGACCTATGGTGTTATAATGTGTCACTTCATCATGGTGATCACCTCAATAGATGGAGATTAATTTCAGTGGATACCAGGCCCCCAAAATTGAGTGAACATTCGATGATACAAAAAGATGAGTACTTGATATTATTTGGAGGTCGCTTCGCAGGTACCAGTATGTTAGCAAATGAAATTTGGGGTTTTAATTTGGTTAGTGAACATTGGTTTCAACTTCCAGTTATTGGTGAGCTTCCACGTTTAAAGAATTGCAAACTTGCAATTGGGAATAACTCTTTATTCATCTACGGTGGATCAGATCAAACTGACCGGGTGAATGGAACAATATACATTTATAATTTCAAAAGCTACCATGCTTATTATCTCCCGAATGACTTGTTGAATAACCCTGGTAAGAGAGAAGCTTTTAAAATGACTTTTGATCACGATTTGCATAAATTGCTTATATTTGGTGGTGAATTAGTTGAACATAGAGAAGATCTTCTTCATGATTGTAATGAAATTTGTTATACACATGTCTATGAGTTGAATTGGTCATTATTGAGAGATTTTGTGATACCTTTATAGTGATATCTTTGCAATAATATTTACTACTGTCCAATAAAGGTTAATTTTTCTCATATTGGAAACAAAATAAAGCAATTTGAAGCTAGGAGTCCTTCTAAGCACTTAAAAATTAGATAAAACATTCGTTAAAATAAAGGATTCTAGTGATATTTGTATTTTGGCACTCGCATAAATCGTATCATATATTTCGGTTAATCAGTGGTATTAACTAACATCTATTTTGAAAAGCCCCAAAGTTTTTTCAACGAATGGTTTTGTGGTCTAGTTGGTTATGGCATCTGCTTAACACGCAGAACGTCCCCAGTTCGATCCTGGGCAAAATCATTTCGTCTAATATTTTTTTCCCAAATTTTTTTTTTTGCCTTCAGAGATATATACAAGGTTCTTAATTTTTTTTTTTATTATTGCTTTCAAGAACTAGCTTGAAAGATTGAAAGTGTGTGTTTTAATGTTATTTGTAGAATAACTAGCCACATAGAGAACAAATACAATGAAATGGAAATTTGAGATGTTAAGGTTTAAATGGTTAGGAGCACTTATGTCTTCGAAATTTTGCTAATATGACAAATAATCTGTAGTGAAAGCGTATTATTTTGCGATATTTATAAAATTATCAATTTTTGTAAGCTTTATATTATATTAAGGACTTTTGAAGAGTTCCAAAACGGTTATATTTATAAAAAAAACCATCTTATTCACCTGATTTAAGTGATATCCCTCTTTAAAATTTTTGGTGGAAAAAAAAAAAATAAAATAAAAAAAAAATTTTTTTGGGCAAGTAGTAAAAAAAAGTCTAAACAACAACAACAATACCATAACCAACTCAATAACAAATCAAAACAGAAACAAAAACAAAAATGTCAGGCCCATCCGAATCTTTGTTTGACACCAAGTTTACAGCAGCACCATCTCAGAATGATATTTTACCTGTAGAGTTAGAGACTACTTCTCTTATTCATTACCGTATTTTAATTAGCAGAATTGAAGCTGGGGCAATTATAGGTAAGAGAGGAGAAAGTATTACTTCTATTAGGGATTCTACTGGTGTCAAGGCCGGTGTTTCACAGTTGGTGGAAGGTTGTGTCGACCGTATTTTAACCATTAGTGGTGCATCAGATGAGGTTGCTAAAGCCATTGGATTATTTGCTGACAATTTGATAGAAAATAACAAGAATTCTTCAACTCCTTCAACTCCATATACTTTTTTCCCATTAAGACCATTATGTCCTCCATCAGATTCCGAGGATGTGATTTCTTTTAGATTAATGATTCCAAATTCTCAAATGGGTGCTTTAATTGGGAAACAAGGTGTTCGTATTAAAGCTATTCAAGAAACTTATAACGTCAAATTAGTCGCATCCAAGGACACTTTAATGAATTCCACTGAAAGAATTGTAGAAATTCAAGGTACTTCAGCTGATATCACTGAAGCAATTAAGATTATTTCAAAATGCTTGTTAGAAGATTTCCAAACTCCAACAGGTATTATATATTATAGTCCATCACCAAGAAACACTCATAGAAGTTATTTGTCATCCTCATCTTCATCACTGAATTCACCTCATCATTCTAGTAAGCAAGTCACTGAAAGTGTCGGCTTCCCTCTGGAGATGGTTGGTGCTTTAATTGGTAAGAGGGGTAGCAGAATTCAAGAAGTTAGAAGATCCTCTGGTTGTAACATTAATATAGATGCTGAAGATAATGAAGAAGGAGAAAGAGTCTTCACTTTGACTGGTACTAGCTATAACGTTGAAAAAGCCTTGGCTTTATTGTATAACTATTTGGAAAGAGAAAAACTGAGAAGATCTGAAGAATAAACTTCTCTGTTATCTCTATAATTGTGTTTTTTTTTTCTCATTCCCATTTTCTTCATTTTGTTTGTATTAATTATATTTAATTGAAAAAAATTATTTGACAAGTTGGATTGTAAATGAATTGAATATTCAGGACTAGCCTCTATATATATATAAGTTATAATTGTAATAAAGTTTGCATTTTCCACTTCAAAGGTGAATACTTATCCATAACGTCTCGATCAACTAAGCCCATAGCTTCACGTAACTCCAACTCTTTGGCAGATTTGGCTATCTCCATATCATAATTTCTCTGTTGAATAATGGTGATAAATTTGAAAACTCTTTTAATTTTTTCAGATGGATTATCAATACAATATTTTGAGAAAAAATTGTGATTATAATGATCAATATCTTTATAAGGTGTAATATCAAATTGTTCCTCGTTCAATGTGATCTCCCCATCTGTCATTTGTGACATCTCAAATGCTTTATAAATATTTTTCAACATACCATTACACAAATTTTGTTTAAAAGGTGGAGTTATATCATTTTCCACATACCAAAACAAAAAATTGTGGAAATTGAAATCCTCTGTTTGTACGGGAGCCAATGACGAATTTAAAGAAATTGATGATCTTCTTCTTGTATTTTGGAATGAAGTCGAGCTACTAGTCGTGTGCAAAGGTAGCAGCAGTTGTTCCTGAGATGGTAGCTGTACTGGGACCTGGATAATATGGTCAGTGTGGTTCGGTTGTATCACATTAATGTCTATAAAGCAGATACTGAACCCACTCTTGATGTAAAGACCTGTCTCTTCCATTATGACGTCAATGGAGACTAGTTTTTCAGAAGGTGATCTCTGCACGACTTTGAAGTCCCCTAGATTCAACAACACAAATTTGCTCTTTGGTAAGATATCATTGATATTAGAAGGTGGGTAGTAAACTAGCAATTCTTGTTTTGTATTGTGATCCAAGATTTGAAATTTGGTGGTACTTAAACCCAATACATTCTCCACTATTATACCGCATGCCAAATTATAACTATCCAGAGTAATTTGAATTGTCTTTTGATATGATAAGAGATATGTCTTATTCACACTGACAAAATTGTTATATACATAGGAAACCGGTTCATCTATCTTGTAATCTTCATAAGTGGCAAATAATCTTCTATTTTTGAAAATAGAATAGATCAATTGATAAGAATCTTTGTAGAACTCTTCGTCATGGTTCAATTGCATGAAATTCGATATCAATTTCCTCTGCACACTTCTCCAATAGTCAAAAGATCTTATATAAGGTTTAATAAAATGGTTCAATATCCTTGGTAGACGTTCATTGATAAAAGAGACTCCAAATTCCTGATGTAATCGCTCATTGAACAATTCATTATAAAAAACATAAAACTCCCGCGATGTCAATTTCAAATTTGAAGTCACACTAGCGGTAGAGTTCACCAAAGAATATCGAAATATCTTTAATTTCAATTCTGTAGGAAGAGACGTAAAACTTGTCATTAGTTCTTTCCTTATCAACTTACCTTTGCTATTCTATAAATTTGAGGAAAGAACAAAGGAAAAAAAAATTAAAAGGAGCAAAAAAAATAAACAAAATATTCCCCAACACCAGCCATATTTAAACAATCAAGTAGCTAATTATACACCTATCACTATTCAAGAGATATTCTCATGGTTATACGATTTGACATTTAACTTTCTGGATCAGAACTTATATTCCACAATTGTTGTTTTTTGAGCTGGAAAGTGAGAGAAAGAGAGACAAAAATTTTAGAAGAAGAAGAAGAGATCTCATCAAATGTCATCATCAACTGAAGGAGGGCATACTGGCTTCAATGCTGCTGCTGATGATTCCACTCCTGTTCAGCAACGTCAGAAATTAAGCTTGAACATCACAATTCCTCAGCTTGAAGTTGAAGGAGAAAGGCTTAGAAGAGGATCCTCATCTTCAACAACTACGCCTGTAAATAAAAGCCACCATGAATTGCCGAATTCATCTTTTTCACCAAGACAGTTTTCTCCTTCCAATTTCGAATCGGTTTTACATCTTCCTTCACCTTTAGTTACTAATGGGACATGGGATACTTCAAGATCACCTAAATCAAATTTTATGGATCATATAAGGGACCAAAGAGGTACTCCAGATTTGAAAATTGGTAAACTTAGACAATCCAATATTCCAACTGGTGTTAAGAACGATTCATTTAGAATAGTGTCTGAAATGACCCCTGCTGATGTTACTAAACACAGTCCTTTGAAACCATCTTTCAAAATACCCAACACAAGAAACTTCTCGTCTCCCTTAACCCCAGCTTATGACAAGCATCTTGAAAAAGCCAAGATGGAACATGAAGAAAAAATAAATACAGATAATTTGAAAATCGATGATACATATACAGCTCTTGATTCTAATGGTAAGGTTTGTCAATATAACGTGTTGCGGAAAATAGGTAAAGGTAGCTTTAGTGTCGTGTTATTAGCTGAAGACCACAATCATTGCAAAGTGGCAATCAAGATCTCAACTGTACCTGATGTGCAACAGACCAGATCTAGAGTTGAGAGTTCCATGAAAAGAGAGTTGCAATTGCTAAGAGAGATTAACCATCCCAATATTATTGCCATACTACTGTCGAAAATTCAAAATGATGAAATTGTTATAATAATGCCATATTGCTTAGGGGGTGACTTGTATTCTTTCGCTTCCACTTATAGAAATATAACAAAACCCCAGTTATTGAGAAAGATGTTTGCCAATTTGGTCAATGCTGTTCGGTTTTTACACCATAAAGACGTGGTTCACAGAGATATCAAATTAGAAAATGCCTTGTTGAATTATTATCAAGACGAGTTATTGGATCTCGAAGTATTTGACTCAACTCTCCCTCCGCTTGTGGTATTGACAGATTTTGGATTATCTAGGAAACTTGAATCTCCAACTGAGTTATTGACAACTAGATGTGGATCTGAAGATTACGTATCACCGGAGTTGATGATGGGAATACCATATGATGGTAAGAAAAATGATGTATGGGCACTTGGAGTTCTTCTTTATTCATTATTGGAGAGTCGTTTGCCATTTGATCAACTCCCAGCTAGTGCCAATAGTCATGTAAGCTCTGCATCTCAGAGAATGAGGCAGACTTCAGCTCATAGAATACTGTTGATAGATTGGGATTGGTATACTTTTAAAGATGCTAAATTAGTAGAAGATTATAAAGAATGGGAAGGTGCAAAGGAAATTGTTGAAAAATGCCTTGTTAGAAAAGATAAAAGGTGTACTATTGATGATATTGCTCAAATGAATTGGGTCAGAGATTATATATGAATGTAAAATTATTGCCAAAGAGAAAAAAAAAAACAAGAAAAATACTTAATAATTAATAGGAACGATCAAAATGATATATTATTCGCGTAGTACAGAAATGCCTTCATTAGCTACTCTTTCATCCCAATGTTTTTTCAATCTTTCTCTTTCAGCAATCAACCATTGTATATCTTCTTCTCCAATAACTGGGAATTTTTTACCCAGATTCCCCAATTTTTCAACTCCACCTCCGAGTGTCGTCAATTCTTTTGTATACTCTAAAGCACTTTCAGCTCCAATTGTATGATACAGTCTTGAATTGCCAAATTTTGCGAAACGTTCTTTAATCCATTCTTTTTGCGATTCCACTGGTGGTAATAAAATTTTCCCACTAAGAAATCTAGAAACTAGAATTGCTTGATATTCGAAGACTCGGAAACTGAGACCATCGATGGGGACTCCAATTGTGGAAACCAATGGATCATTGAGGTGAAAAGTGTGTTGAAATGACTCGGGTAAGATGTAACCATTGGAAAAATCAGGATATAGATTATTTAAAAAGGGATAACTAAATTGATAGCCTGTTCCATAGATAATCCGATCCGGGTTTTCAATAACGGAATCATCATCAAAAATAACATTGAATCCAGTTTCAGTCAACTCGTACTTCTTGATGACAGGTTTGATTTCTTTTACCAAGTCATCAATATCCAATTTCAAGTTCTTGTAAGTGGATCTTCTTGAAAGGTAGACTTCATCGGTGTATTTAGATATCAACCTTGACAAATCCCAACCAGATGCTCTAGAGCCAATGATGACAACTTTTTTCTCTTTGTATTGTTTTGGGTCTCTGAACCATTTTGCATGCTCAATGATATCAGGATATTTAGAAATCACTTTTTCGATCCCTTCAACTTCAGGAATAAATGGAACATGGTAGTGACCAACGGCGATTATGATGGCATCATACACCTCTTTCCACCATTTATCCAATTTTTGACCTTTGTCATCTACTTCATCAGTTTCTGTTCTCAATACAAGTTGGAACTGGTTATCTTTCTTTGTAACTGATTCCACTGTTGTTCTAAGATGGTATGAATCTTCATAACGTGAAAAATATTCCTCTATATATGATTGAACATGATCTCTTGTAGTCAAAGTATCCAACTCGGGCTTGTCCAATTGTGGCCAATGTGGATTATCACTGTAAGTCATGAACCTTTCTGGAATGTTAGTTCTAATATTTGGATATGATGGAGTATGCAAGAACCTATCCTGGTTCGTTGATGGTACATATGTCTCATTTGTTTCCCCAAACTCTGGAATATCAATTGATTTATCCAATTTTTTGAAACTCATTCCAGGTATGATTCCCTGCCTTGTTGGCTCATCATCCAATACCCAAACTCCACCAAAACGATCTCTTCTCTCAAAAACGGTTATCTTATCAAACGCATTTTCTTTTTTCAAAGTGTCTAATGTCACAGCACCACTTGCACCACCTCCAATAATGGCTATGGATTTGATTTTTTTGGAGACTTGAACTTTCTCAATTGTCATTTTTGGCTTCAACAGACTCTTTCACTCATTAAGTTAAAGAGATCACAGCTCATATTTATAACTCTGAATAATGGATAATCATGGTACACAACTGTGGTGTTTGATCGATAGATAAAGAAAAAAAAAAAGATAAAAAATTGTGGTTAATTTAAGAAGACCCACACATACACACAACAGATAGCAAAAGAGATAGATCCCTGGATAATTGCAGTCTTTTCTCCAGTTCATTTGATTTAAAGTATTCTGTATAGTCTATGCTGTTATTGGGTTCCATTTCTGGTATAGAAGTTATATATGTGGGGACAATAAATAGGGGTTGTTTGACACATTTTTCTTCAAAAGAATTCAAGTGATATTGCTATAATTTCAGTATAAGTAGATAATCTTATGTCATAGACATATAAAGTGCACTTAGGGTTATCTCTTGATGACTTTTCTTATTAAGTAAAGACCTGTGAGGCTGACTAAAAGTGACACCATCTACATTTTCAATCTACTGTGGCAACTCAATTGGTACACCAGACTCAATAACATCGAGAGTCCCGAAATTGATACATATCAATTGATGCTAAATTTTAGCCATTGATATTGAGTGAATCCCGAGCTGGCGAAATCACTGAAAAATCATGAAAATGGAATAAGTTGGTCAATCTACCAAAAAAGTCTGTCTCCTGGAATTTTCCAAAACTTACATCAATTGAAAGCCACGAGTTTATGGATAGACTCCAATCAGGCTGATCCAAGATTTCTCTTAAATTGCAGTTGTGAGTGTAGTCCAAAGTGAAAAAATTAAGAATTTTAATTCTCTGTAGCGCCTCTTCTGATCCACCGGATGGAATGGAATTCACATCCACGAATTTTGAAGCCAATGGCTACCAATTGATACCAAATTGGTAGAGATTAAGATTTAATCGAAGGTGTACTGCACTCCTGAAATCACTAAAAAATCACGAAATTTGGACAAATTCAGCACTTCATTCAACTTAATCATACGCTGTCATCTTGATCTCAAGATGCCACAGAGTACCATTACATTAAACTCTGCACACAGAAATATAGGTCCCCCGGATAAGAGTGTCCCATCGATGTATATGGTCGAGCTATCTAACTTTAAAGTAAAATGCACCTCCAATTTTCCAATTTTTCGAAAAAATTCCTGATGGGGTATCAGGATTTTTCAGCCAAAAATTGCCATATTCTGGTTCATACACAAACACTCATACACCAATAATTATTCGATGTTATATCAATCGATAGTCCTAATTGAGTTCTATAATATGGTGACACATATACCCTTGTGCTGTCAGTGCTGTAGCCGTGGTCTAAATTTGAAAAATTCTCAAAAACCACCTTGAAAAAAAAGTTTACTAGCCAAAAATGAAAAATGGCTTCATTGGATTGTTCGAGCGATTCTAATTCGAATGATACTAATGAGAGTGCTCAATCTCATCTGTGAGAGCCGTAATTTGCAAAAACAGTTTTCCTCTTGTTTCGCTTAGATATATGCACCAAACGATAGTCACAGTTTCAAGAATATAGTGAAGCTTGAATGAGCCAAGATATCTTTTGAATAAAGACCAAAAAATCAATTTTAGATCAAAAAATTGATAATTTCAAACTCCCCTAGCGGCTTCCCCAGTGGTCTTATCACATTCAGCTTGGATGAACAAAATCTTGAAACCAAGGCCCACAGATTGACAACAAATTTGTAATTATTGACCTTCATTTAACACCATGGCAAACTCGTGAAATAACTGAAAAATCGCGAAAAATGGCCAAACTTAGCCTATTCGTAGTTACTTCCTTACGCTGTCAGCTTGTCCTAAACATCCAAGGATGTATGATCATCCGAAACTCAGCATCCAAAAGTGCCTATTTCCTTCATTGGAGAGCTTCATTAGTGTATTTGATGAAATTATGAAGTTTTGAATTGAAACGGGCCTCCATTTTGCCATTTTTTGAGAAAAAATCCTGATGTAGTATCAGGAATTTTTGCTCGAAAAACGCTATATTTTGAATGATTGACAAACACCGATACATATGGAATACTCCAATCCTATATCAATCGATACCCCCAGCTAAGGTCTATATTAGGGCTATATTTATATCTTCATATCGTGAAAACTGAAGTTGCAGACCAAATTTGAAAATTTCTCAAAAACCACTTTGAAAAAAAAGTTCAGTAGCCAAAAATGAAAAATGGCTTCATTGGATTGCTAGAACGGTTCTGATTCGAATGATGCTAATGAGAGTTCTCAATCTCGTCTGTGAGAGCCCTAATTTGAAAATAAAACAAAACCCTGTTTTCGCTCCAAATCGCTTCCAAATCAAGTCTGGAGCAAAGAGAAGTTCCATATGTATATGAATGTATCCTTTCTATCATGATATCATATTAGTTGCAGCTGTAGAAGTGATTTGAAGTTTTAAGTAAAAATTTCAACTTGGTTAATCATTAATTGTGGACCAACGAGAAGATCTCAAGCTATGATATTTGTTTCACTGTATTCGCAGAGCTCTGTTTCACGGTTTACAGGACTTTCTTATAAAATTTCTAAGAAACTAGTGTAGAGTCAAGTTAAAACTAGGTTCGAACTAGTCGAAAGTGAAAAAGTAATATGAGGAGCTTCAAAATGAGGATCTGTGGAAACAACCAATTAGTTCTCTTACCGATGAATAATTCCTCCTTCAACAACATTAACTAAATTTCAATACGAGCATTTGTTGATCTAGTATTGTTACTGGGGGATGTGTGCTACAATTGTTACTCTTGGAGGGGCCATATTCTTCCATGCATATCGATTATGTAAGTGACCTGTTTCTTAAAGTTTAAAATTGAGTCAATAAGAGTTAGTTGCATATATCTTATTGTGATCTTTTAACCTCCCTGCTTTTTTCTTGAATCAGAGTTTATTTTTGATCTTAGATTAAATATCTTGGCTGGCACTATCCGCCAATTTTGGAAAAACAAAGACTCCCAAAATATTGCAGACAACTAATATCACTTCAAAAAGGATATCACTGAGCTTTAACGACAGTCATGAAACTCTCAAAGATGGGACAGCATCCTGTCATATCTCTTAACTATGTGAGATTTGATAGAGGAAAAAAAAAAAAAGAAACTTTGTGGGACCTGACATAATGCCAAATTCAAGTCTCAATAACTACACCAAATACTCTTCAAAATTCAATTTTTCAACTTCATTTAGTAGCTATATATCAGATATTAACTGTGGGGAAGAAATTAAAGGTACCTAGTCCATGTACAAGGAGAAAATCACAAATCTGCCATTTTGACAAATTTCCTTACTTTGAGCTGAAAATGACCCGTGTCAATAATAATGATTTTCGGTGCACTACTAATTACCTATTTTGGAATTTGATTTGGAAGTCACTACCAACGGATTTAATATGGAGAAATTTCTATATACGAAGTTTTTGATATTAACATGACGACTTAGAAAGTCAGTCATCTTGCATACAGGAGTTCAGCCTCTTACTGATCCCATTTTGCAATTAATCAAATTGAATAGTGTGTGAGATGTCTCAGAAGAGGTTTCGTGTTGGAATTGAAAATTTGCTATGTCTTAATTTAGCATTCTTAAGACTTTTGGAAGAATTGATGAAATGAGGTCAATTGAATAAGCCTATTGGATTCGATTGCACTCTAAGAGGACCCCCGATTTTCAACTTATTCATTATGTTTCAAAGATTTGCTAATTAAAATTTAGGCCCTTTCAGTTTTAAAAAAAGTCTCTATTAGCCGGGACTAGTTTCTGTCAGTTGCCATTCTAGAAATCACAAAACGTGGATAAGAAGCATATCTAACTAAGATAATTGATTCAGATACAGGTGGAAAAAGTTTCCTAAAGACTTACCCCCTAAAGAATGACTCTGAAATGCACAGTCGTATGTAATAAGGTTACTTGAATTAACAAAAAAAAAATGGAGCTAATATGCTTAATATTTCTTCATGCGGCAAAACTGCAGATCTTGAAGATTGTTTAAACGAAACAAGGAGAAAAAAGCTTATGTTTTATTCAAATACAATGCAAGTTGATAGATTATCGGTTTCTTATTGTAAGGCCCAACAAAATTTACAGAAATAGAGGTTGGAGATTACTACTTGAAATGGAAAAAAAAAAAAAGGTTTCATATTGCATTAGAGGGTCCCCATTCCCTGTATGGGAAGCCGTATATATAAGGTTAATTCAATTCAAAGAGGTCCAGTAAACTAGCTGGAGACTCATTGTTGATGATTAAGAAATACAAGAATTGATCATCTTCATCCCAATAATAGTTGTTATCGAAAAGACCCAAGTCTTTATAAAAATTTATAAATCCCATCCATATATTTGAAGATTTGTAAATAGTGAAATTGAGTAGTAATGAGAAGCATGAGTAAAAAAATAGCACTTTGTAAGCGATGATATTATTTTCTTGTCTCAAGATTTTATAAATCTCTAGGTCAAGTACAAATAAGTACCTGAAAAGTGGTAAAGGGTATTTGAATTCAAGTGATCTGTAAATGGCAACTTCAAGGTTATATATTGCCGAGTGGAAAATGAGAAATCTTGATTTATCTAAATCTGGATCATTGAGTAATTTTTTCTTGAAAGATGAAGTGAATCTGTAATTCACCTCGATATCTGGAACTATTCTCTCATCCAAGTATAATAATGGAGCAAAATCACTATTGAACAATCTCATTGCGTTGACTCTTAATGATTGCTTGAAATTCATGACAATGGAAAGTATATCTGGGTTATTATTGGTTGACAATAACGGTAAGATGCTATATGGATGAAGACATAAGAATGAAAATATTGTATAATTTAAGACAATGATATTCTCGTAGTTTGATTCAATATCTTTAAACATCTCAAACATAGCAACAGAGCATTTTTCAAAATAATCAAAAGTCAGTTCAGGTAACGTCTTATCATCACTCCATGCCACTTGTTCAATCATATTGATATCATACAGGTGCCACTGTTGAACTGAAGCAATACAGTAGATAGCATTCCTCACCACTTCATTTGAATTCCACAAAGATGGCACAGTGATTCCCCAAACCCTTTCTTGCTCTGACCTCGGCTTGCACGAAAACATCTCTGAATGATACTTCATGTAGAATTTCAATAACTTCGCCTCTTGCTCAGTGACATTCAATAACAATTCGAAAGAATTGATATTGATGATCTTGTTAACTTGGAATAATGCACCTGCATCTGCTGGATACTCACAAATCTTGTTCATATGATTACAGTACTCGCATTTAGGCCTTACTCGGTCACACTTTATCTTAAGCCTTTTACAACTAAAACAGGCTGGAAGCACCTTCCTCTTAGTAGTAGCCGTAGAAACAACTCTGTCCATCCTTTTCAGACTCTTCCAGAACGCTTAAACAGCATATAACTTATTTTCTTGGTATTTTGCCTATTTCGTTGTAAATGTTGGTCCTGTTTGAAAATAAAAGAAAACGAGAAATATTTTTTTATTTTTTTTTTATTTTTTTTTTTTTTTTTGGTGGTAAATCTCCGCTTATGTAAGCGGGAGGGTGAGGCAGGATAGCACATCCTCTTTTTCATTTTGAAATTATATATAAAGAGGGCCTTGGAAGAGAGTTTTTGAGATTGTAGAGGACTCATCATTATCACAATGACTGACTTTAATGCTTGGAAAATAATTGCTTATGTTGAAATTTTTTACTATTTTGTTGCCGGTATTCTGGCAGCTCATCTTGTGTACAGATTATTTAAGCACCAGTACAGTTTTAAGAAGCTTTGTTTTTACATTATCATTTTAATTTTGTTCAAGATCGTTGCTGGGATCTGTTGTGTTGTGTTGTTGAGCGGGAAGTCGACAAATGTCGGTTTGGCTATTGCATTTATCATTATGAACACCATTGCCTTGGGTTTTTTCTTGAGGGTGCTCATGTATTTACTCAAATTTATCAATGAGATCCATGAGGAAGAAATTTACATTGAAGGAGAAGAGGAAGAAGAAAAAGAGTACCAAGAGAGTGAACAACAGAGATCTTTCGGGATCATTGGGTTCTTGATCAAGAGTATCTCTAAACCACTGCCTAAAAAACCAAAAGGGAAGAAATCCGCATATGAATTACCACTGCTTGAAAATCTTCTTGGGAAAGTTGTGCTTCTGGGAATCTTATTATGTTCCGTTGGAGGTGGTATCACATCGAGTAACTCAACAAACACTTCAACTTCTGGTAAGAAAATCTTGGAAGCAGGTTCGATCTTATATCTTGTTGCTCTTATTGGAATGATGATCGTATTGTGCCACAAATTAAATGTGTACCACCATTCAGTTGATAAGAAACACAGAATTGGAACTATCTTGATCTTACAACTCGTCATGATTCCTTTAATCTTGGTAAGAGTCGTTTATTCCATTTGCTCAGCTTTCAGTTTCACCGCATATATTGGCTCAAGTGCTTCCAAATTTTCACTGTTATACGGTGAATGGAGCATCTATGTTGGTATGTCATTTATCGAAGAATGCCTTGTCGTTCTCTTAATCATCATTACTGGGGAATTAGTCGTCAACAGAATCAGATAAAAACCTCTTTTTTTAAAACTATCTATCTATACATTTTCTTCTATCCATTACTTCTATATAGCACATTAACTATTTTTCATCTTTCACACAGAATTTTTCAAAATCAACTTTCTCAATAAACTTATACCTTTCAAATCTTTTCTGATACTCTGGAGGGAAATTCTTCAATATCTCAAAGAAAGAATATAAACAGTTATGACATTCTTCTATATTCACACCTTGATCCACTTCTTTGAGTAATTGAGGCAATCTCAAAGTATATGAAGTGTATATGACCCCAGTGGTATACAATGTCTTAACATCATGGCATAATGAGCTACCAATCATCACTGAATCTTCAATGAAAAAAGTAACCATAGACATTATACTATCAAGTTTCCTCTTATCTTCACCACAAATCATCTTGACAGTCTCACTTCGGGCTAAAGACTGAGTATATTCGTATGGTAAATCCAACGTTAAATCGAAACATAAAGTCTCGATTAAATGACATTCGAAACTTTCAATAGTATCCCTCCATTTCCAAAATTCTTTTGAAGTCTCTTTACACTCAACAATCTTGCCCTTTGTCGTATCTCTCACCACCAACGGAATTAAATCTTTATATGATCTGTGATTTTCCGTGCATTTGCAAGCTAAAAATAAAGCCAGCGATGCTGTCTCATATTGTCCAAACACTTTAAATGAAGCTCTCATATAGAAACGATGGAAAAACGTCCAAGCATGATATAAGGTTCTATGGGATAATTTTAACTCGTGAAACAACCTATTAATGAGTAAAGCACCTTTATGACGTAAGATTAATTCTTGCTTCAAATCGATATTTTGAAATCTCGAAGGTGTAGTGTTTAGCACGTCCGGTAATTCAAATATCCACGGGTTTTTCACTATATCTATCACTTCTGGGTAATACTCATTATCTGAATCTTGTTTCACTTCACTGACTTCGCTATTATTATGACTCGGACTACTCAGTTGAGCCACCATCGATGAGTCTCTCGATGAACGACTTGGAGACAGCAAAGGTGTTATAGTACTCCCATTTCCTATAGAATTGGACGAAACAGGTGGTAAATTCCCATTACCACTACTACCAGTTTCACCAAATGAATCATCAGTCATCTTCATTAACCGTCAAATTCCAAGATTTATCTGAATATAAAACACTTATTTCACTCTCTTGTGTGGTTTCTTCTGGTTTTTGTGTTTTTTTTTTTGTTTTTTTTCCAAACAAAAAAAAAAAAAAATTCTTCAAACTGTAATGATAGATGGTGTGATAATGAAGATGATAATGAAGTATCCATATTTGGTGGTGTTTTTGCTCTTGCAGTTGGTGCTGTGTGAAGTGCATGAATATCATTTCAATGCTACTTGGGTCACTGCTAACCTTGATGGTGTCAAAGAGAGACAGGTGATATCATTTAATGGTCAAGTACCATTACCTACAATTGAAGTGAATAAAGGTGATAGGGTATTGTTATATTTAACGAATGATTTACAATATGTGAACACTTCAATGCATTTTCATGGCATTTTCCAAAACGGCTCGGTTAACGTTGATGGTCCAGAGTTGGTTGTCCAATGTCCAATTTCACCGGGTGATACATTCTTGTATAATTTTACAGTACACCAACTGGGTACTTATTGGTACCATTCTCATAGTGGAATGCAGTATGGAGATGGGCTCAGAGGACCATTTATTGTCCATGATCATAGTGTAGAGTCGAAATATGAGTTTGACAAAGAGTTGGTTTGGACTGTTACTGATTGGTATCATGATCCAAGTTGGGTTGTTGCCGAAAATTCAAAGACAAGGTATAATCCAACAGGTGCTGAGCCTGTGCCACAAAACATTTTGTTTCAAGATTCAAGAAATGTGAGTGTTGAAATAGAAACTAATACAACTTATCTTGTCCATCTTATCAATACAGGTATGTTCGTATCTCAATTTCTTTATATTGAAGATCATGAATTTACTGTGATAGAATTGGATGGTGTTTATATGAAACCAAATAAGACAGATGTCATATATATTGCTGTTGGACAGAGAATGTCATTCTTGGTGACCACCAAAACTACCAGTGATAAGAATTATCCTATTGTACAAGTAATTGATGAAGATATGTTGGATTATACACCAAGAGATTTACAATTAATCGGCACTAATTGGTTAACATACGATAAAGACTTATCAAGAGATAAAATCTCCAAATTTGATAAGCAATATCTCATGAGTAACTCATATGAAGAGTTTTGGGCAAGACCTATAGATGAAATTGAATCTTTTGAAAACTCTGATATCACCATTGAATTGAATTTAGATGCGAAAAATCTTGGTGATGGTATAAGTTATTTGATGTTTAACGATAAGACATATGTTGCACCAAGAGTGCCATCATTATACACGGCTTTAAGTAGTGGTGAGTTACTGAACAATGTGGAAATATATGGTTCAAATACAAATTCATATATTGTTCAAGATGGCGAAATTGTTGATATCGTGATCAATAATTTTGATGCAGGTAAGCATCCATTCCATTTACACGGTCATAATTTCCAAATTATTCATAAATCCCCAGAGTTTGATGAGCCGGTACAATTCAACTATTCAAATATTGAAATTCCTGAATTTCCTTCAATTCGTGATACAGTGATGGTCGAATCAAATGGTAACTTATTGATCAGATTCAAAGCTGATAATCCAGGTGTATGGTTCTTCCATTGTCATGTTGACTACCATGTGGCAATGCAAGGTTTAGCTATAACTTTAATCGAATCACCTCTTGAATTACAAAAAATTGTCGAAATAAATGATAATCAACGTGAAGTGTGTTCAAATAGTGGTGTCCCATATAAAGGTAATGCAGCTGGTAATTTGGAATTTCTTAATCTCCATGGTGAAAATTTACAACCAAATGAATTACCAGAAGGTTTTACTACAAAAGGCTACATTGCATTTATCATTTCAACTTTAATCGGTATTTACGGATTATGGACTATAAAAGACTATGGTATGTCGGAACTAGATAAACAAGATGAAGAAGACGTGATCAAGAAATTGAAGACTATCCTTCAACAGCATGATATAAGCACAGATGACTCAACAGAATTGAACTCTGTGGATGAAACAACCATCTTGAGTACCTGATTTTGTATATTAAATTAAACTGTAAAAAAAATTTGAAATTTTTCCGCAATTTAAAAAAAAAAAAAAAAAAAGTTGGGTCCTATTCGAATTGAACAACAATTAAAATAGACAAAACCACACAATGCCAATTGAAGCCACTGATTCTGAAGTTATCTTGATCCATCCTGATAGTCCAGAGACAAAAGTCAAGATATTGACTTATGGAGCCACCATATACTCATGGACAATTGAATCAATTGAGCAATTATGGTTATCAACGGCTGCCAAATTGGACGGAAGTAAACCTGTCAGGGGAGGTATCCCATTGGTATTCCCGGTTTTCGGTAAATCAGAGGCCAAGGGTTTTGATCAGTTGCCACAACATGGTTTTGCCAGAAACTCTACATGGGAATTCTTGGGTCAGACAAAAGCTAATCCACCAACAGTGGAATTTGCTTTAAGTCCTGAACAAGCTAATAAAGACGTTTATTCTAAATGGGGGCAAGGTGATTATGATTTCACTTTGATCTTAACTGTTGAATTGAACAAGGATTCTTTAAAGACTAAGATTGAAGTGGAAAACACAGATTCAAGACCATGGAATTTCAATTGGTTGTTCCATACTTATTTGAAAGTTGATGATATCGAAGATACTTTGGTCAATAATTTACCTGGTGAAACTTGTTATGATCAATTATTAGCTCAAACTTATGAAGAGAAGGCACCTGCTTTAACTTTCCACGAGGAATTCGATAGAGTTTATCAAAAAATTCCAGAACACAAATTATTACAAGTCATTGATAGAGGTAAAGTCTTACACAATGTCGAGAGAGAAAATTTACAAGATGTTGTTGTTTGGAACCCATGGATTGAAAAATCAAAAGGTATGGGAGATTTTGAACCTAAAAACGGTTATCATAAGATGTTATGTATCGAACCAGGTCATGTTAGTGAATTTGTTGAATTGAAACCTGGAGCCAAATGGTCCGGTTCTCAAATCATTTATAAAGGTGATGCTATCAAATTGCAAGCTGTTTAAAAATCTGGACTTTATATATAAAATAATTACAAAAATAAATGGAAAAAACATTTTTGATTTATTTAAATAAGCTATCTTTTTATTCTTTAACTTCAGTAATGGCTGCAGCTTCTTCTTCTTCTTCTTCATCATCAGCTGATGATTCTTCATCATTAGCAGCAGCTTTACTTAAAGCATCTAATGAGCTTTCACCACCAGCACCACCAAATTGCAGAGCTAATTGACTTAAATCTGGCATACCACCAGCTCCACCAGCTCCACCCATTTGGGCTAATAATTGTTCTAAACCGGCTCCACCAGCTCCACCAGCTCCCATGCCTGGCATACCTGGCATACCACCAGCTCCCATTCCTGGCATACCTGGCATACCACCAGCTCCCATTCCTGGCATACCTTCCATTCCTGGCATACCTTCTAACTCATCAGCTTTTTCATCTTCATCCTGTTCATCTTCATCCACCCATTTATCGAAATCAGTCTTGATATAATGTAACTTCAACTTCTCCTTTGTCAATCTTGGCCAGTATTCTTCGGCTTGTTCTTTCTTTCTCAAGATGAAAAAAATATTGGAACCTGTTGAATTGTATTTAGAATTCTCGACATCGATTTCTTTGAAGAATTCAATTGATAATTGAAATTTCTTATCACCTGATTTGGCACTGTAATTCAATGACTCGGATTTCAAATCAATCTTCACATCTTCAGGATCAATTGCCTTAACTGTTAAATATATAACATTTTTTTCAGCTTCTGTTGGATTTGATCTTTGAGCCCATAAGACTAATTGTCAGTTAGTAACAGCACTTCCGTGAAAAAAATTCCGCCCAATTAAACTTACCTTCTGGATGAATTGGTTGTGACATTATGTTTTAACTAGGTTAATTTTCCAATATTATCTTATATTAAAGTTGCCTCTTTTAAAAGCAAAAAACAAAGCAAAAAAAAAAAAAATTCGTCCGTTGATAATTTTTTTTGTTTTTTCTACCAGAATATTCTATAGAATTGACTATTGATACTTCTGGATGTAGAGCTACCATGTTGCCTTTAATGTCTAGGTTAGGTGAGTTCTTATGAAATGGTATATTCAGTGCCATATAAGTTAGAAAAGAAAAAAAACTCAGAGCCTGGAGTAATCTTGTAAATCAAAATATATGACATATATTTTCAAAAATAAATGGAGATGCAAATTCTCACTACTTTTATGTGACTTAGATCATTTTCATTTATCTCTTCGAGTCTTGAAAAGTGTTCACTTTCTACCAAGCGATTGCAGCAAAGTCAGATCAGATCTCTAGAGAGATCTAAAACTCAGGTGTGTGTGTAGTTTCAAATGGCATGAGAATATTTGTAATACTACAAAAAACATAAAAAACCTTATTTCCACCTTTTAGCACCATAAGAGATGCTATTAATCAAACTGCACTTCACTTCAACCCAACTCGAAGATTCAAAATTACTTCAAAACTCTCAAATCCGAAGCTCGTTATAATAAAGCCATCAATTTGTTATAATACGAGGCTCGTTAGTTGAAAATAATTGATGCAGAGAAGCGCAGGTTGAAGGGCTCGGAAAAGGTGCATTTTATTTTCCTTCCTTAAGTGTGTATCCTCTACACAAGAACATGTGAAGTTGTATAAATAGGAGAGTGGATTCCTCGAGGATGGGATAATGATGAATCATCTTCAAATTAAATATTATAATGGTTTTCACTTATTTAGTTACAGGTGCCAATAGGGGTATTGGCTTTGGTATTGTTCAAGAATTAGTCAAGAAAGATAACGTTAAAGTTATTGCTTCTGCAAGAAACCCAAGTACTGCAACAGATTTACAAAAATTGGCTAAAGAGACTAAAAGAGTCGAGGTTATTGAATTAGATGTCTCAAGTGAAGAGTCGGTTAGTAAATTACCAGATCTTTTACAAAAAATTTCCCCAGATGGTGTTGACTTCTTAATTGGTAATGCAGGCATTGATGCTCCAATAAATAGAGTTATTGACACTCCACTTGATACTTATACAAATGTTTTCAATACCAATGTTTTGGGTAATATCTTGGTACTCAAAGCTCTTTATCCTTTCTTATCTAAAAAAGATACTAAGAAAGTTGCTTTCATTTCAAGCTCAGCTGGTTCATTGAGCCAATTTATGCCATTCCCAATTTCTGCTTATGGTATGTCAAAGGCAAGTCTTAACTTTTTAACTAAGTCATTCGCCTTTGATCACAAAGATGAAGGCTTCACTTTTGTCGCAGTTAGTCCAGGTCTTGTTGACACCGATATGGCAAGAAACGCAATGAAAAGTTTCCCTCAAGAATTTGTTTCCCAAGTTGAAAGCATCACTCCTGCCGAAAGTGCCTCTTCAATGGTCCACAAAGTTTACGACGTCATCACAGTTGCTGATTCAGGTAAATTCTACAGCTACGATGGTACTGAATATCCATTATAGATGTTTTTTCTCTTCCCTTTTTTCTTTACTTTCTTTTCGTATATTCAATATAATCTTAATTTATCTTTCAACAATTGAAAAGAGGCATTCACACCTAGCAGTTGGACCTGATACCCCCTATTTCAAGATTAATATTCTGGTATAAAAAAATTCCAAAAAAAAATAAAAACTCCGCGACGGGGAATTGAACCCCGGTCTACCACGCGACAAGCGGTAATTCTAGCCACTAAACTATCACGGATTTTTGTGAGGTGTTTTCGGAAAATGTAAAAAATACTCTCTAAAATTTACGATTCCGGTCACGTGATTCAATTTGAGAATATGGTCTTTAGAGCTTGTAATATACATGAAATCTCTTAATAAAAGGTCTCAAGAAATCAAGATGTGGCATTTATATATTTTAATCATGAAATGGTATTTGCATAAGAGAAGGATCCACTTGGCATAAAAGGTTTTATCATTTTACTTGCCTACTGACTTAATTGAATGGCAAATTACTTAGGGAAAAAGTATGTTCATCCATGAGTATATGTTATACAAATGTCTATTGTTTCGATTTGCAAGCCAAATTGAAGATTGTAAGAGATACAGTCAATTCTGGATTGGAAAACAATAAATTGTTGACTATTAATCATCATATTTTAATTCACTTATGAGCAATCGTAAATCATGAGTCCTTGGATAGTAGCCATAGTTCATGAGAAGTACAGGTGATGTCGATGCTCTCATGTCTTTGTAATTGATGCCAGGAACCATTTTTGAGATATTTCCCCAAGCCAGTTTGCAAAGAACGGTAGCTAGCCACGAAACGAGAAACTGATGTATAATATTGATCTCATGATGCTAAATTGAATGACACTAATGATATAATCGTATCTCATCTGTGGAGTTCATAGACTGCAAGCAAAATCATCTTCTTATATCTCGTTGAAACTTATATCAAATGATAGCCGATACCTAAAGGATACAGATGAACTTGAAAGAGCCAATATATCTTTGTAATTGCAGCTATTAGGTGATTTCGAAGTGGAAAAATTGAAATTTTCAATCTCCTGCAGCGGCTTCATCAATGTTCACACTGTTCTATAATTGTTTCACAGGGATCTCGGAACCAGGGATCTATCAATTGATACCAAATTTCTAGTTATTGACACTGATTTGCCTGCATAACTAACTCGTGAAATAAATGAAAAATCATGAAAAATGAGCAAAATTCACTCTGCATTAAACCTCTGTACGCTGTCAGTTTGTCTTATTGATCCAACAAGACATCATAACCTTAAAAGTCACACCAAAAAGTATATATTCCCCTAATTTAAGAGCTTCAAGTATGTATTCGATTGAGTTATTAAACTTTGAAGTAGAATGGCTGTCCGTTTTGCCATTTTTTTGAAAAAAAAGCTGATGGGGTATCAGGATTTTTTGGTCAAAAATCACCATATTTTGATTCATACACAAACAACCACATATCGAAATCGCCTCTATCATACACCAATGGATAGCCCCTATTGTGCCTTCTCTTTTTCTGGTAATCATATCTTCATATCGGTTAAACTCCATCCAGAGACCAATTTTGAACATTTCCCAAAAACCACTCCGAAAAAAAAGTTGACTAGCCAAAAATGACAAAGGCCTTCATTGAGATGCTCAAGAGCTTCTGATTCGAATGGTATGAGTCCCATAGTCGCTGGTAGTCTGTGAGGCCGTTAATTTGCAAAAGAAAGTTTTGGCTTGTTTTAGTCCAAAATCTATATCAAAAGAAAGCCACTGCCCTGTCATTACTTCTGAACTTGAATGGGCCATGATATCTATTTGATTGTGGTCATGAGATTGATTTGAAGTAAAAAAATCTGATTTTTCAATTGTCTATAGCGCCTTCCTCATTGGTCCTATGATGATGTACCTCATAGACAAGAGTCTCTGAAATCAGGGCTACCTCCTCATATAACTTTTGCTAAAGTCCAGGTTCCGTAATACCCTTTAATAAACTGTTGAAAAAGCTTAAAAATGATGAAAAATGACCAAATTTGGCCCTCCATTCAACATCTCCGTACGCTGTCATCTTGTTCTCAAAATTTAACAGCGTATCACCACATTAAAATTCGCACCCGAAACTACCTATTCCCCAAATTGGAGAGCTCCATCCGTGTATTTGGTCAAGTTATTCAACATTGAAGTAAAATGGAGCTCCAGTTTGCCATTTTTTTGAAAAAAAAGCTGATGGAGTATCATGATTTTTTGCCCAAAAATCACCCTATTTTGGTTCATAAATAAACACTCATACATCAAAGATAACTGAATTGTATATCAATCGATAGTACAAGTTGAGATCTATTATCTGATATTCTCTATTTTCCCATACTGTTGAAATTACAACCAGAAACCAATTTTGAAAATTTCTCAAAAACCGTCCTGAAAAAAAAGTTTACCATCGAAAAATGAAAAACACCTTCATTGGATTGCTCTGGGCTCTCTGATTCGAATGTTAGTAGTGCCATGCTCATATCTCATCTATGAGGACAGTAATTGGCGAAAACAGTTTTTGGCTCCTTTTCACTTGAAACCCATATCAGAAGATAGCCACAGCTTCAAGGATACTGTTGACCTTCAATGAGCTATGGTATGTTTTGAATTGGGTCCATGAGAGTGAAAAATAGTAAAAATCTTGAAATTTTCAATCCTTGCTAGCGCCTCACCAGAAGCACTCAGATAAGCCAGGTTTACAACCAAGAATCTCATAATTTAGATCTTGCAATGGATATCAGATTTGGCATCATTGTGGTCAGTCTAATACCAGATATTTAACGTTGAAATAGGTGAAAAATGACGAAAAATGGCCAAAATCCGCACTTCATTTGAGCTCATCTCAGGCTGTCAGCTTGTCCTCTTGAAGCATCAAAGCACCATCATCTGAAAGTGCTCGTCGGAAAGTATATGTTCCTCTAATTTCAGAGCCTTACCAATACATATGATCGAGTTATTAAATTTTCAAAGAATTTGAACATCCATTTTGCCATTTTTTGCGAAAAATTGCTGATGGGGTATCAGGAATTTTTCACCGAAAATCACTATATTTTGGTTCATAAATAGACACCTATGAACCAAAAATACATCAAATGTATATGAAACTATAGCCCAATTCTAGCTCTACAATTCTGTGGTGGCCATATTTTAGTATCTTTAGAGCTACAGCCAGAGACCAAATTTGAAAATTTCTCAAAAACCGTCATGAAAAAAAAGTTGACTAGCCAAAAATGAAAAATGGCTTTATTGGAATCGTCATGATCCCATGATTCGAATGGTACTAGTCCCATACTCAAGGCTCGTCTGTGGGGCCGGTAATTTGCAAAAACAGTTTTTGTCGTATTTTGGTCCGAAATGTATATTGAAGGAAAGCCACGGCTCCATGGTTACTTCTGAACTTGGATTGGCCATTATATCTTTTGAATTGCAGCCATGGTATCAATTTTAAGTTGAAAAAATTGGATTTTTGAACGATGATAGCGGCCTATCCAGCGGTGCTGTGATGATATAACTTAGATGACATCAATCTCTGAGATCAGGGCTACCTCCCAATATAACTTTTGTTGAAGTTAGAGTGTAATAATGGTGTCAAATGAACTGTTGAAATAACTGAAAAATCGTCAAAAATGGCCAAATTTCGCTCTCCCTTTGAAGTCAGTTTACGCTGTCACCTTGTTCTCAAACTATGTCAATGTACTGTTGACTTGAAGAGCACATTCGGAAGTATCAGTACGGTTAACCTGAGAGCGATATCTTCGTAATCCGTGGAATTATTAAACTTTGAAGTAATGAGCATGTCCGATTTGCAGTTTTTTTGAAAAAATCCCTGATGGGGTATCAGGAAATTTTGGCCAAAAATGACCACTTTTTGATTCATATACAAACCCACATACACTATAATAGTCTGTATCATATATAAATCAATAGCCCCAATCACCTTTTACATTCCTATTATAGCCATAATTTCATATCTCTTAATCTGCAGCCAGGAGCCAATTTTGAAAATTTCTCAAAAACCACCATGAAAAAAAAGTTTACTAGCCAAAAATGAAAAAGGCCTCCATTGGAACGGGTGTGGTCTTCTGATGCGAATGGTAGTAGTCTCATAGTCGCTGCTGATCTGTGGGGTCGGTAATTTGCAAAAATAGTTTTCGCCTTGTTTTCGTCCAAAACCTATATCAAAGGCAAGCCATAGCTCATTGGTTAGCATTGAGCTTGATTGGGCCACTGAATCTCTTAAATTGCAGCTGTAATATCCATTTGAAGTGTGAAAAATCAGATTTTTCAAATATCGATAGCGCTCCAACTAGTGGCCCTATATTGACGTACCTCCTAGACAAGAATCTCTGAAACCAGGGCTATCTCCCAATATAACTTCTGTTAAAGTTCGAGTGTAACATTGGTGTCAAATGAACTGTTGAAATAACTGAAAAATCATCAAAAATAGCCAAATTTCGCTCTTCTTTTGAGGTCATCTCACGCTCTCACCTTGTCCTCAAATTACAGCAACGTACTATTGACTTGAAGAGCACACTCGGAAGTATCTATTTCTCAAATTCCAGAGCGATAGCAATGTTATCCACGAAGTTGTTAAAGTTTCAAGTAAGATGCATGTCCATTTTCACATTTTTTTGAAAAAATTGCTGATGGGGTATCAGGAATTTTTGACCAAAAAACACCATATTTTGATTCATATACAAGCCCCAATACACTATAATGGTATGTATCATATATCAATCGATAGCCCCAATCGACATCTATATTCCTATTATAGCCATATTCTCATATCAGTTAAACTGCAGCCAGGAACCAATTTTGAAAATTTCTCAAAACCACTATGAAAAAAAAGTTTACTAGCCAAAAATGAAAAAGGCCTCCATTGGAATGGGCGTGATCTTCTGATTCGAATGGTACTAGTACTGTGAGTCCTGCTCGTCTGTGAGGCCAGTAATTGGCGAAAACAGTTTTTGGCTCCTTTTAGTCCAAAACCTATATCAGAAGAAAGCTATGGTTCAATGCTTAGTGCTGGACTTGATTGGGCCATTCCATCTATTGAATTGTGAGCCTGAGATGATTTTTAAGTGAAAAAAGTGAATATTTCAATCTTCAATGGCGCCACAACCAGAGTCCCAGTTTTGATGTAAGTTGGATGACAAGAATCTCTGAGAGCATGGCTACCTCTCCATATCTCTTTTGTTAGAGTCTGTGTATCATAATACCTTTAAATAAACTGTTGAAATAGCTCAAAAATGACAAAAAATGGCCAAAATTGGACCTACCTTCAATGCCTTCTTACGCCCTGATCTTGTCCTCAAAATCCATCAGCGTATCGTCACGTTAAAATTCAAATCCGATACTACGTATTCCCCGACTTGGAGAGTTCCATCGGTGTTTTTCATAGAGATATTGAACTTTGAGGTAAAACAGAGCTCCAATTTGCCATTTTTTTCGAAAAATTCCTGATGGTGTATCATGATTTTTTGTCCAAAAAACACCCTATTTTGGTTCCTAAACCGACAACCATAAACCCTAAATACATCTATTATATGTCAAACGATAGCACCAACCTCGCTGGATCTTATCCTGGTACCCATATTCTCGTATCTTTGAGATTACAACAGGGAACTAATTTTCTAAGAAACCAAAAAACGACCTTGAATCATAAAAATGTCCGGAAACTATGCCATTCGATAATAATCAATTTGTTGAATTGAATGATACCATCTACACTTGTTCATCTTCCCTCAGGAGCCCGTAATTTAAAAATTGAAAAATTTCGACCAAAATCAAAATGCCTTGAAATCCGGATACAAATGTAGAGACGGGTTCTAGCAACGATTTGGTAATCGTTTCATCATTGTACCAAGTTGATTGCACTCGTGAGACCCGTTTGAAGTTTTGAGTAAAAAAAAAATTCATATCAGTTTTCCTTCGATTAAAGATGATCCATTGGATGTGGGATGCTGAAAATAGCTTCATTGGATTCATCGAGTTCTGTTCCATATCCCAGTGTCAATTGTGGAAAAAAGCTGATGTAAATAACATATCTATATGAATCGGGTCAGTCTTAAGCTATGCAGAGAAAGACGAGATAGGAAAAACAACAAATAATCATTGTCAAATGTTAAAAGCACACAAGGAATGACCAAGGAGAAATCTTCAATTATGAGTGTTTCAATTCAATTCTTTGATCTCTGAGATGGATTGAGTAGTTACCAACTTTCCCAATATTGTGTATATATATATACGTGTGAATAATACCCTGTGCATAGTTAAGTAATGCAATTTTATTTATCTAGAAAATAGCAATATTTCTGTAAGTATATCTAAGTAGATTACATAAATTGCAAGATTCTTATCCATTTCTCTCCTCGTGTTCTCAGATGTTGTCTCTAATCTGGTAACTATAATAACACTATACGTGTTAGGGCTGTCAGTATTAACCCATAATGATCTTTAAAGACGCACTGATCCTGACATTATCCATACAAGTAGACCATATCTCTATTCAAATATCACTGGAGATTCTAAAATATGGTGAAACATGTAAGCAATCGAAGATGTTATCAACACTAGCTTCTTCACTATACGAAACTTTCTATATGAAACTTTTTAGTATGAGAAAAAGAAAAACTTAGTGGGACGTGACAAAAAGCCAAATTGAAATCTCGATTACTAAACCAATTACACATCAAATTTCAATATTTTAACTTAAGCTGGATGATATACCTTGGATAAAAAGCCTCATTAAAGAATCAGAGGGTCTTGATAAATACACAACGAGATAATTACAATTCTGCCATTTTGTCAGAATTCCTTACTTTGACTAAAAACGGACCCGTGTCAATACTAATGATATTTAGTCCACTACTGTTTGCCTCTTTTTGGGCTTTGATATTAATGTCACGAACTTCGGATATATTTCCATTTTAGGATTTTGAAGTTTCGCTGACTATTTTAGTGAATAAGTCAAGAACAGTAACAGGAGTTACCACATCTAAACAGTACCATGAAACTGCTCAACTGTCTGAAAGAGTACTTGGGAGATAATTGTATTTGACTCATGGGAACAGACCTTGATGCAGTGGTTTGATATTTAGTGCATATGTTAATCAAGCTTGATTTCAAAAGTTCATGGGAGAGGGTACTAGTAGAAAAGAGCTAAAAAAACTTGACTACTAAACACTATGCTGCTCTTTAAATAGGAAATATTCCATCAAACTTTTTCCTCTTCAGAGCTCACACAATATCAGAAGTCATATTGATATTGGACAGCTATATCTAATTGTCTAAACTGCTGAAGCAAATTTTTGAGATCATTATTTCTTGAATGCTTATGGCAAATGAAAACTCAGAACATGAAACAGAGATTATGCCATGTCAAGCACAAGTAATGTTTGTATGCTTCATTTCTTAAGATTTCAATAATTGAACCCATTAAATTAAATAAAAATAATTCGTGATAGATCTAAAATCATATCAACATATCAGCCATCAGATGGAATAATAGGCATAGGGCTTTAAGAGACTATAGTCTGACTGCTTCCGAGAAATAAATACAATCCAACTTATGCTCATTAAGAAAATAGCAGTATTCGTACAAGACATGATCATTAGAAATTACAAATTCTCAAGTATCCCCAACCAACACATATGCATCAACATAACAACATATAAGCTAAAAATATTTCATGTTCCATCGACTAACAATATTTTCAAATATATCACCTAATATATAAAAAAACATATTCTCGATGTGAGAGAAATAAACACCACAGAAAACAATTTTTTTTTTCTGAGAAATTTTTTGACTTCCTAAATAGGCAATTTGCATGTCCAAAAAAGGAAATTTTTCAGACAGCCCCTGTTTTTTCTTAAGTATGGTGAAAGTTGATTGTGCTAGGAAAAATGAAATCCTTAACTATGGGAAAGTGAGCTTAAGTATGGGAAAGTGGGATAATGGGATTGGTGATGAAAGATACATGGAAGACTTGTTGAAGTTGATGATGGAAATGGAAAGATATTGATATGGGGATTCATTTGAGCCATTTTGGAAGGTCTGGTGATAAGTAGATCATGTGGTATCAGAAGCAAATGAAGGTGAAAAATAGTGAAAATGACATCTTGTCAAGGTGATGATTGAGATATTGAAGGTATCGGGATGGATCCAAACGCCTGAGAAAAAGCATAATCAGGGCATCATTTTGACCCATTTTTCATCTTCTAGTCATAAGTGGATTGTTGTTCACAACAAATAATAGTTTTCATCATTTTTTCGTAAATTGCTCAGGAAATTTCTATTTTTCGTGACAGCTTCCCTAGTACAGCTATGGAAGTGATTCCAAAAATCTCCGATACAGCATAATCAGGGCTTCATTTTGACCCATTTTTCATCTTCTATTCATAAGTGGATTGTTGCTAAAATTATAGACAAACTTTCATTATTTATTCGTAAATTGCTCAGGAAAATTTTATTTTGTGCAAAAAACTGGATTTTTTGTAAAATTGTTCAAAAAAAACTTTGAACCGACACAGCGATGGCACTATTGAAGGTATCAAGATGAATCTAAAAGTCTGAACAATAGCACAATCAGGGCGTCATTTTGACCCATTTTTCATATTCTAGCCATAAGTCTATTGTTGCACTGATAAAAAAGTCCATCGAAATTTCTTCAATTTTCGCTCGATTTTTCACTGGATTTTTTTTGGAATAATTTGAGTGTGACAAATTCCAATCAAGAACCAGCAACAAAAATGGAAGTTTTTGAAAGCCTTGCTTTTGGACTTCTTTTATCATAATACATCAAGTTGACTGCATTTTTGTAGCTTTTGTAATTGAGTCTGGAGTGAGGATGAGTCAAAATCGTGCAAAAAACTGGATTTTTTTGTAAAAATTTTCAAAAAAAACTTTGAACCGACACCATTGAAAGTATTGAGATGAATCCAAAAGTCGCAATAATATCACAATCAGGGCGTCATTTTGACCCATTTTTCATTATGTAGCCATAAGTGGATTGTCGTTGAAAAAAAATTATCCACTGAAATTTCGCAATTTTGGATCCGATTTTTTACTGGATTTTTTTGGAATAATTTGAGTGTGACAAATTCCAATCAAGAACCAGCAATGACAATGGAAGTTTTTGAAAGCCTTGCTTCTGGACTTCTTTTATCATAATACATGAAGTTGATTGCATTTTTGTAGCTTGTGTAATTGAGGATGGAGTGAGGGTGAGTCAAAATTGAATCAAAATTTCGCAATTTTTCTTTGGATAAACTAAATCTGTACCTGATCCAATAAAGATCCAGTGAAGTGGGTACATTCCCTGGATAGACCGCTTCTCAATTCAGCGGCGAGCATATGTTGCACTCTGATTCATATCATCCAATGACTTTTATTGATGAAGATGTGTCGAAATCAAGCAAAATAAACTTATTTTGCTCGACATCTCATATAAAAATGCAAATTTTTTGAAATTTGAAAAAATCATAAAATAAATTGGATTATTCCGATTCCAATGAATACTCCCTTGTGAAGATTGAATAACTGCAATGGTGATTTTTTTCACATTTTCTGAAGTTCCATTTTTAGCCACTTCGAGCTTCTCTAAATGCCTCAAAAATACTGATATTACCAAGCTTGAATGTCCCAGATGATAAGAAAAGTCGGAATTTTCATACCCAATTGAAAGTAAGTCAATTGGATCAAAATTGAAGAAGTTGGCATTTTTCATCCACTTTTCCATGAGAGAGCTGGAGGTCCCAATAGAAACTTAATTTGATTCATTTTTCGTTTGGCTGATTCTTTGTAAAAATATCTACAGGACTGGATATCTTTGACATTGGTAGAACTTAAAGTGTAATTGTGACATAGAAAAAGGAGCCATTTTTTGGTGATTTTTCCTATGTTTTTTGCGAAAGGTGGTCTTTTTTTTTTTTCAGACAGCCCCTGTTTTTTCTTAAGTATGGTGAAAGTTGATTGTGCTAGGAAAAATGAAATCCTTAACTATGGGAAAGTGAGCTTAAGTATGGGAAAGTGGGATAATGGGATTGGTGATGAAAGATACATGGAAGACTTGTTGAAGTTGATGATGGAAATGGAAAGATATTGATATGGGGATTCATTTGAGCCATTTTGGAAGGTCTGGTGATAAGTAGATCATGTGGTATCAGAAGCAAATGAAGGTGAAAAATAGTGAAAATGACATCTTGTCAAGGTGATGATTGAGATATTGAAGGTATCGGGATGGATCCAAACGCCTGAGAAAAAGCATAATCAGGGCATCATTTTGACCCATTTTTCATCTTCTAGTCATAAGTGGATTGTTGTTCACAACAAATAATAGTTTTCATCATTTTTTCGTAAATTGCTCAGGAAATTTCTATTTTTCGTGACAGCTTCCCTAGTACAGCTATGGAAGTGATTCCAAAAATCTCCGATACAGCATAATCAGGGCTTCATTTTGACCCATTTTTCATCTTCTATTCATAAGTGGATTGTTGCTAAAATTATAGACAAACTTTCATTATTTATTCGTAAATTGCTCAGGAAAATTTTATTTTGTGCAAAAAACTGGATTTTTTGTAAAATTGTTCAAAAAAAACTTTGAACCGACACAGCGATGGCACTATTGAAGGTATCAAGATGAATCTAAAAGTCTGAACAATAGCACAATCAGGGCGTCATTTTGACCCATTTTTCATATTCTAGCCATAAGTCTATTGTTGCACTGATAAAAAAGTCCATCGAAATTTCTTCAATTTTCGCTCGATTTTTCACTGGATTTTTTTTGGAATAATTTGAGTGTGACAAATTCCAATCAAGAACCAGCAACAAAAATGGAAGTTTTTGAAAGCCTTGCTTTTGGACTTCTTTTATCATAATACATCAAGTTGACTGCATTTTTGTAGCTTTTGTAATTGAGTCTGGAGTGAGGATGAGTCAAAATCGTGCAAAAAACTGGATTTTTTTGTAAAAATTTTCAAAAAAAACTTTGAACCGACACCATTGAAAGTATTGAGATGAATCCAAAAGTCGCAATAATATCACAATCAGGGCGTCATTTTGACCCATTTTTCATTATGTAGCCATAAGTGGATTGTCGTTGAAAAAAAATTATCCACTGAAATTTCGCAATTTTGGATCCGATTTTTTACTGGATTTTTTTGGAATAATTTGAGTGTGACAAATTCCAATCAAGAACCAGCAATGACAATGGAAGTTTTTGAAAGCCTTGCTTCTGGACTTCTTTTATCATAATACATGAAGTTGATTGCATTTTTGTAGCTTGTGTAATTGAGGATGGAGTGAGGGTGAGTCAAAATTGAATCAAAATTTCGCAATTTTTCTTTGGATAAACTAAATCTGTACCTGATCCAATAAAGATCCAGTGAAGTGGGTACATTCCCTGGATAGACCGCTTCTCAATTCAGCGGCGAGCATATGTTGCACTCTGATTCATATCATCCAATGACTTTTATTGATGAAGATGTGTCGAAATCAAGCAAAATAAACTTATTTTGCTCGACATCTCATATAAAAATGCAAATTTTTTGAAATTTGAAAAAATCATAAAATAAATTGGATTATTCCGATTCCAATGAATACTCCCTTGTGAAGATTGAATAACTGCAATGGTGATTTTTTTCACATTTTCTGAAGTTCCATTTTTAGCCACTTCGAGCTTCTCTAAATGCCTCAAAAATACTGATATTACCAAGCTTGAATGTCCCAGATGATAAGAAAAGTCGGAATTTTCATACCCAATTGAAAGTAAGTCAATTGGATCAAAATTGAAGAAGTTGGCATTTTTCATCCACTTTTCCATGAGAGAGCTGGAGGTCCCAATAGAAACTTAATTTGATTCATTTTTCGTTTGGCTGATTCTTTGTAAAAATATCTACAGGACTGGATATCTTTGACATTGGTAGAACTTAAAGTGTAATTGTGACATAGAAAAAGGAGCCATTTTTTGGTGATTTTTCCTATGTTTTTTGCGAAAGGTGGTCTTTTTTTTTTTCAGACAGCCCCTGTTTTTTCTTAAGTATGGTGAAAGTTGATTGTGCTAGGAAAAATGAAATCCTTAACTATGGGAAAGTGAGCTTAAGTATGGGAAAGTGGGATAATGGGATTGGTGATGAAAGATACATGGAAGACTTGTTGAAGTTGATGATGGAAATGGAAAGATATTGATATGGGGATTCATTTGAGCCATTTTGGAAGGTCTGGTGATAAGTAGATCATGTGGTATCAGAAGCAAATGAAGGTGAAAAATAGTGAAAATGACATCTTGTCAAGGTGATGATTGAGATATTGAAGGTATCGGGATGGATCCAAACGCCTGAGAAAAAGCATAATCAGGGCATCATTTTGACCCATTTTTCATCTTCTAGTCATAAGTGGATTGTTGTTCACAACAAATAATAGTTTTCATCATTTTTTCGTAAATTGCTCAGGAAATTTCTATTTTTCGTGACAGCTTCCCTAGTACAGCTATGGAAGTGATTCCAAAAATCTCCGATACAGCATAATCAGGGCTTCATTTTGACCCATTTTTCATCTTCTATTCATAAGTGGATTGTTGCTAAAATTATAGACAAACTTTCATTATTTATTCGTAAATTGCTCAGGAAAATTTTATTTTGTGCAAAAAACTGGATTTTTTGTAAAATTGTTCAAAAAAAACTTTGAACCGACACAGCGATGGCACTATTGAAGGTATCAAGATGAATCTAAAAGTCTGAACAATAGCACAATCAGGGCGTCATTTTGACCCATTTTTCATATTCTAGCCATAAGTCTATTGTTGCACTGATAAAAAAGTCCATCGAAATTTCTTCAATTTTCGCTCGATTTTTCACTGGATTTTTTTTGGAATAATTTGAGTGTGACAAATTCCAATCAAGAACCAGCAACAAAAATGGAAGTTTTTGAAAGCCTTGCTTTTGGACTTCTTTTATCATAATACATCAAGTTGACTGCATTTTTGTAGCTTTTGTAATTGAGTCTGGAGTGAGGATGAGTCAAAATCGTGCAAAAAACTGGATTTTTTTGTAAAAATTTTCAAAAAAAACTTTGAACCGACACCATTGAAAGTATTGAGATGAATCCAAAAGTCGCAATAATATCACAATCAGGGCGTCATTTTGACCCATTTTTCATTATGTAGCCATAAGTGGATTGTCGTTGAAAAAAAATTATCCACTGAAATTTCGCAATTTTGGATCCGATTTTTTACTGGATTTTTTTGGAATAATTTGAGTGTGACAAATTCCAATCAAGAACCAGCAATGACAATGGAAGTTTTTGAAAGCCTTGCTTCTGGACTTCTTTTATCATAATACATGAAGTTGATTGCATTTTTGTAGCTTGTGTAATTGAGGATGGAGTGAGGGTGAGTCAAAATTGAATCAAAATTTCGCAATTTTTCTTTGGATAAACTAAATCTGTACCTGATCCAATAAAGATCCAGTGAAGTGGGTACATTCCCTGGATAGACCGCTTCTCAATTCAGCGGCGAGCATATGTTGCACTCTGATTCATATCATCCAATGACTTTTATTGATGAAGATGTGTCGAAATCAAGCAAAATAAACTTATTTTGCTCGACATCTCATATAAAAATGCAAATTTTTTGAAATTTGAAAAAATCATAAAATAAATTGGATTATTCCGATTCCAATGAATACTCCCTTGTGAAGATTGAATAACTGCAATGGTGATTTTTTTCACATTTTCTGAAGTTCCATTTTTAGCCACTTCGAGCTTCTCTAAATGCCTCAAAAATACTGATATTACCAAGCTTGAATGTCCCAGATGATAAGAAAAGTCGGAATTTTCATACCCAATTGAAAGTAAGTCAATTGGATCAAAATTGAAGAAGTTGGCATTTTTCATCCACTTTTCCATGAGAGAGCTGGAGGTCCCAATAGAAACTTAATTTGATTCATTTTTCGTTTGGCTGATTCTTTGTAAAAATATCTACAGGACTGGATATCTTTGACATTGGTAGAACTTAAAGTGTAATTGTGACATAGAAAAAGGAGCCATTTTTTGGTGATTTTTCCTATGTTTTTTGCGAAAGGTGGTCTTTTTTTTTTTTCAGACAGCCCCTGTTTTTTCTTAAGTATGGTGAAAGTTGATTGTGCTAGGAAAAATGAAATCCTTAACTATGGGAAAGTGAGCTTAAGTATGGGAAAGTGGGATAATGGGATTGGTGATGAAAGATACATGGAAGACTTGTTGAAGTTGATGATGGAAATGGAAAGATATTGATATGGGGATTCATTTGAGCCATTTTGGAAGGTCTGGTGATAAGTAGATCATGTGGTATCAGAAGCAAATGAAGGTGAAAAATAGTGAAAATGACATCTTGTCAAGGTGATGATTGAGATATTGAAGGTATCGGGATGGATCCAAACGCCTGAGAAAAAGCATAATCAGGGCATCATTTTGACCCATTTTTCATCTTCTAGTCATAAGTGGATTGTTGTTCACAACAAATAATAGTTTTCATCATTTTTTCGTAAATTGCTCAGGAAATTTCTATTTTTCGTGACAGCTTCCCTAGTACAGCTATGGAAGTGATTCCAAAAATCTCCGATACAGCATAATCAGGGCTTCATTTTGACCCATTTTTCATCTTCTATTCATAAGTGGATTGTTGCTAAAATTATAGACAAACTTTCATTATTTATTCGTAAATTGCTCAGGAAAATTTTATTTTGTGCAAAAAACTGGATTTTTTGTAAAATTGTTCAAAAAAAACTTTGAACCGACACAGCGATGGCACTATTGAAGGTATCAAGATGAATCTAAAAGTCTGAACAATAGCACAATCAGGGCGTCATTTTGACCCATTTTTCATATTCTAGCCATAAGTCTATTGTTGCACTGATAAAAAAGTCCATCGAAATTTCTTCAATTTTCGCTCGATTTTTCACTGGATTTTTTTTGGAATAATTTGAGTGTGACAAATTCCAATCAAGAACCAGCAACAAAAATGGAAGTTTTTGAAAGCCTTGCTTTTGGACTTCTTTTATCATAATACATCAAGTTGACTGCATTTTTGTAGCTTTTGTAATTGAGTCTGGAGTGAGGATGAGTCAAAATCGTGCAAAAAACTGGATTTTTTTGTAAAAATTTTCAAAAAAAACTTTGAACCGACACCATTGAAAGTATTGAGATGAATCCAAAAGTCGCAATAATATCACAATCAGGGCGTCATTTTGACCCATTTTTCATTATGTAGCCATAAGTGGATTGTCGTTGAAAAAAAATTATCCACTGAAATTTCGCAATTTTGGATCCGATTTTTTACTGGATTTTTTTGGAATAATTTGAGTGTGACAAATTCCAATCAAGAACCAGCAATGACAATGGAAGTTTTTGAAAGCCTTGCTTCTGGACTTCTTTTATCATAATACATGAAGTTGATTGCATTTTTGTAGCTTGTGTAATTGAGGATGGAGTGAGGGTGAGTCAAAATTGAATCAAAATTTCGCAATTTTTCTTTGGATAAACTAAATCTGTACCTGATCCAATAAAGATCCAGTGAAGTGGGTACATTCCCTGGATAGACCGCTTCTCAATTCAGCGGCGAGCATATGTTGCACTCTGATTCATATCATCCAATGACTTTTATTGATGAAGATGTGTCGAAATCAAGCAAAATAAACTTATTTTGCTCGACATCTCATATAAAAATGCAAATTTTTTGAAATTTGAAAAAATCATAAAATAAATTGGATTATTCCGATTCCAATGAATACTCCCTTGTGAAGATTGAATAACTGCAATGGTGATTTTTTTCACATTTTCTGAAGTTCCATTTTTAGCCACTTCGAGCTTCTCTAAATGCCTCAAAAATACTGATATTACCAAGCTTGAATGTCCCAGATGATAAGAAAAGTCGGAATTTTCATACCCAATTGAAAGTAAGTCAATTGGATCAAAATTGAAGAAGTTGGCATTTTTCATCCACTTTTCCATGAGAGAGCTGGAGGTCCCAATAGAAACTTAATTTGATTCATTTTTCGTTTGGCTGATTCTTTGTAAAAATATCTACAGGACTGGATATCTTTGACATTGGTAGAACTTAAAGTGTAATTGTGACATAGAAAAAGGTTTCCTATGTTTTTTGCGAAAGGTGGTCTTTTTTTTTTTTCAGACAGCCCCTGTTTTTTCTTAAGTATGGTGAAAGTTGATTGTGCTAGGAAAAATGAAATCCTTAACTATGGGAAAGTGAGCTTAAGTATGGGAAAGTGGGATAATGGGATTGGTGATGAAAGATACATGGAAGACTTGTTGAAGTTGATGATGGAAATGGAAAGATATTGATATGGGGATTCATTTGAGCCATTTTGGAAGGTCTGGTGATAAGTAGATCATGTGGTATCAGAAGCAAATGAAGGTGAAAAATAGTGAAAATGACATCTTGTCAAGGTGATGATTGAGATATTGAAGGTATCGGGATGGATCCAAACGCCTGAGAAAAAGCATAATCAGGGCATCATTTTGACCCATTTTTCATCTTCTAGTCATAAGTGGATTGTTGTTCACAACAAATAATAGTTTTCATCATTTTTTCGTAAATTGCTCAGGAAATTTCTATTTTTCGTGACAGCTTCCCTAGTACAGCTATGGAAGTGATTCCAAAAATCTCCGATACAGCATAATCAGGGCTTCATTTTGACCCATTTTTCATCTTCTATTCATAAGTGGATTGTTGCTAAAATTATAGACAAACTTTCATTATTTATTCGTAAATTGCTCAGGAAAATTTTATTTTGTGCAAAAAACTGGATTTTTTGTAAAATTGTTCAAAAAAAACTTTGAACCGACACAGCGATGGCACTATTGAAGGTATCAAGATGAATCTAAAAGTCTGAACAATAGCACAATCAGGGCGTCATTTTGACCCATTTTTCATATTCTAGCCATAAGTCTATTGTTGCACTGATAAAAAAGTCCATCGAAATTTCTTCAATTTTCGCTCGATTTTTCACTGGATTTTTTTTGGAATAATTTGAGTGTGACAAATTCCAATCAAGAACCAGCAACAAAAATGGAAGTTTTTGAAAGCCTTGCTTTTGGACTTCTTTTATCATAATACATCAAGTTGACTGCATTTTTGTAGCTTTTGTAATTGAGTCTGGAGTGAGGATGAGTCAAAATCGTGCAAAAAACTGGATTTTTTTGTAAAAATTTTCAAAAAAACTTTGAACCGACACCATTGAAAGTATTGAGATGAATCCAAAAGTCGCAATAATATCACAATCAGGGCGTCATTTTGACCCATTTTTCATTATGTAGCCATAAGTGGATTGTCGTTGAAAAAAAATTATCCACTGAAATTTCGCAATTTTGGATCCGATTTTTTACTGGATTTTTTTGGAATAATTTGAGTGTGACAAATTCCAATCAAGAACCAGCAATGACAATGGAAGTTTTTGAAAGCCTTGCTTCTGGACTTCTTTTATCATAATACATGAAGTTGATTGCATTTTTGTAGCTTGTGTAATTGAGGATGGAGTGAGGGTGAGTCAAAATTGAATCAAAATTTCGCAATTTTTCTTTGGATAAACTAAATCTGTACCTGATCCAATAAAGATCCAGTGAAGTGGGTACATTCCCTGGATAGACCGCTTCTCAATTCAGCGGCGAGCATATGTTGCACTCTGATTCATATCATCCAATGACTTTTATTGATGAAGATGTGTCGAAATCAAGCAAAATAAACTTATTTTGCTCGACATCTCATATAAAAATGCAAATTTTTTGAAATTTGAAAAAATCATAAAATAAATTGGATTATTCCGATTCCAATGAATACTCCCTTGTGAAGATTGAATAACTGCAATGGTGATTTTTTTCACATTTTCTGAAGTTCCATTTTTAGCCACTTCGAGCTTCTCTAAATGCCTCAAAAATACTGATATTACCAAGCTTGAATGTCCCAGATGATAAGAAAAGTCGGAATTTTCATACCCAATTGAAAGTAAGTCAATTGGATCAAAATTGAAGAAGTTGGCATTTTTCATCCACTTTTCCATGAGAGAGCTGGAGGTCCCAATAGAAACTTAATTTGATTCATTTTTCGTTTGGCTGATTCTTTGTAAAAATATCTACAGGACTGGATATCTTTGACATTGGTAGAACTTAAAGTGTAATTGTGACATAGAAAAAGGTTTCCTATGTTTTTTGCGAAAGGTGGTCTTTTTTTTTTTTCAGACAGCCCCTGTTTTTTCTTAAGTATGGTGAAAGTTGATTGTGCTAGGAAAAATGAAATCCTTAACTATGGGAAAGTGAGCTTAAGTATGGGAAAGTGGGATAATGGGATTGGTGATGAAAGATACATGGAAGACTTGTTGAAGTTGATGATGGAAATGGAAAGATATTGATATGGGGATTCATTTGAGCCATTTTGGAAGGTCTGGTGATAAGTAGATCATGTGGTATCAGAAGCAAATGAAGGTGAAAAATAGTGAAAATGACATCTTGTCAAGGTGATGATTGAGATATTGAAGGTATCGGGATGGATCCAAACGCCTGAGAAAAAGCATAATCAGGGCATCATTTTGACCCATTTTTCATCTTCTAGTCATAAGTGGATTGTTGTTCACAACAAATAATAGTTTTCATCATTTTTTCGTAAATTGCTCAGGAAATTTCTATTTTCGTGACAGCTTCCCTAGTACAGCTATGGAAGTGATTCCAAAAATCTCCGATACAGCATAATCAGGGCTTCATTTTGACCCATTTTTCATCTTCTATTCATAAGTGGATTGTTGCTAAAATTATAGACAAACTTTCATTATTTATTCGTAAATTGCTCAGGAAAATTTTATTTTGTGCAAAAAACTGGATTTTTTGTAAAATTGTTCAAAAAAACTTTGAACCGACACAGCGATGGCACTATTGAAGGTATCAAGATGAATCTAAAAGTCTGAACAATAGCACAATCAGGGCGTCATTTTGACCCATTTTTCATATTCTAGCCATAAGTCTATTGTTGCACTGATAAAAAAGTCCATCGAAATTTCTTCAATTTTCGCTCGATTTTTCACTGGATTTTTTTTGGAATAATTTGAGTGTGACAAATTCCAATCAAGAACCAGCAACAAAAATGGAAGTTTTTGAAAGCCTTGCTTTTGGACTTCTTTTATCATAATACATCAAGTTGACTGCATTTTTGTAGCTTTTGTAATTGAGTCTGGAGTGAGGATGAGTCAAAATCGTGCAAAAAACTGGATTTTTTTGTAAAAATTTTCAAAAAAAACTTTGAACCGACACCATTGAAAGTATTGAGATGAATCCAAAAGTCGCAATAATATCACAATCAGGGCGTCATTTTGACCCATTTTTCATTATGTAGCCATAAGTGGATTGTCGTTGAAAAAAAATTATCCACTGAAATTTCGCAATTTTGGATCCGATTTTTTACTGGATTTTTTTGGAATAATTTGAGTGTGACAAATTCCAATCAAGAACCAGCAATGACAATGGAAGTTTTTGAAAGCCTTGCTTCTGGACTTCTTTTATCATAATACATGAAGTTGATTGCATTTTTGTAGCTTGTGTAATTGAGGATGGAGTGAGGGTGAGTCAAAATTGAATCAAAATTTCGCAATTTTTCTTTGGATAAACTAAATCTGTACCTGATCCAATAAAGATCCAGTGAAGTGGGTACATTCCCTGGATAGACCGCTTCTCAATTCAGCGGCGAGCATATGTTGCACTCTGATTCATATCATCCAATGACTTTTATTGATGAAGATGTGTCGAAATCAAGCAAAATAACCTTATTTTGCTCGACATCTCATATAAAAATGCAAATTTTTGAAATTTGAAAAAATCATAAAATAAATTGGATTATTCCGATTCCAATGAATACTCCCTTGTGAAGATGAATAACTGCAATGGTGATTTTTTTCACATTTCTGAAGTTCCATTTTTAGCCACTTCGAGCTTCTCTAAATGCCTCAAAAATACTGATATTACCAAGCTTGAATGTCCCAGATGATAAGAAAAGTCGGAATTTTCATACCCAATTGAAAGTAAGTCAATTGGATCAAAATTGAAGAAGTTGGCATTTCTCATCCACTTTTCCTATGAGAGAGCTGGAGGTCCCAATAGAAACTTAATTTGATTCATTTTTCGTTTGGCTGATTCTTTGTAAAAATATCTACAGGACTGGATATCTTTGACATTGGTAGCAACTTAAAGTGTAATTGTGACATAGAAAAAGGATTTTTCCTATGTTTTTTGTGGAAAGGTGGTCTTTTTTTTTTTCCAGACAGCCCCTGTTTTTTCTTAAGTATGGTGAAAGTTGATTGTGCTAGGAAAAATGAAATCCTTAACTATGGGAAAGTGAGCTTAAGTATGGGAAAGTGGGATAATGGGATTGGTGATGAAAGATACATGGAAGACTTGTTGAAGTTGATGATGGAAATGGAAAGATATTGATATGGGGATTCATTTGAGCCATTTTGGAAGGTCTGGTGATAAGTAGATCATGTGGTATCAGAAGCAAATGAAGGTGAAAAATAGTGAAAATGACATCTTGTCAAGGTGATGATTGAGATATTGAAGGTATCGGGATGGATCCAAACGTCTGAGAAAAAGCATAATCAGGGCATCATTTTGACCCATTTTTCATCTTCTAGTCATAAGTGGATTGTTGTTCACAACAAATAATAGTTTTCATCATTTTTTCGTAAATTGCTCAGGAAATTTCTATTTTTCGTGACAGCCTTCCCTAGTACAGCTATTGAAGTGATTCCAAAAATCTCCGATACAGCATAATCAGGGCTTCATTTTGACCCATTTTTCATCTTCTATTCATAAGTGGATTGTTGCTAAAATTATAGACAAACTTTCATTATTTATTCGTAAATTGCTCAGGAAAATTTTATTTTGTGCAAAAAACTGGATTTTTTGTAAAATTGTTCAAAAAAAACTTTGAACCGACACAGCGATGGCACTATTGAAGGTATCAAGATGAATCTAAAAGTCTGAACAATAGCACAATCAGGGCGTCATTTTGACCCATTTTTCATATTCTAGCCATAAGTCTATTGTTGCACTGATAAAAAAGTCCATCGAAATTTCTTCAATTTTCGCTCGATTTTTCACTGGATTTTTTTGGAATAATTTGAGTGTGACAAATTCCAATCAAGAACCAGCAACAAAAATGGAAGTTTTTGAAAGCCTTGCTTCTGGACTTCTTTTATCATAACAATGAAGTTGACTGCATTTCTGTAGCTTTTGTAATTGAGTCTGGAGTGCGGATGAGTCAAAATCGTGCAAAAAACTGGATTTTTTTGTAAAAATTTTCAAAAAAAACTTTGAACCGACACCATTGAAGGTATTGAGATGAATCCAAAGGTGGCAATAATATCACAATCAGGGTGTCATTTTGACCCATTTTCATTATGTAGCCATAAGTGGATTGTCGTTGAAAAAAAATTATCCACTGAAATTTCGCAATTTTGGATCCGGATTTTTACTGGATTTTTTTGGAATAATTTGAGTATGACAAATTCCAATCAAGAACCAGCAATGACAATGGAAGTTTTTGAAAGCCTTGCTTCTGGACTTCTTTTATCATAATACATGAAGTTGATTGCATTTTTGTAGCTTGTGTAATTGAGGATGGAGTGAGGGTGAGTCAAAATTGAGTCAAAATTTCGCAATTTTTCTTTGGATAAACTAAATCTGTACCTGATCCAATAAAGATCCAGTGAAGTGGGTACATTCCCTGGATAGACCGTTTTTCAATTCAGCGACGAGCATATGTTGAACGGTGAGTTCATATCATCCAATGACTTTTATTGATGAAGATGTGTCGAAATCAAGCAAAATAACCTTATTTTGCTCGACATCTCATATAAAAATGCAAATTTTTTGAAATTTGAAAAAATCATAAAATAAAATGGATTATTCCGATTCCAATGAATACTCCCTTGTGAAGATTGAATAACGCAATGGTGATTTTTTTCACATTTTCTGAAGTTCCATTTTTAGCCACTTCCAGCTTCTCTAAATGCCTCAAAAATACTGATATTACCAAGCTTGAATGTCCCAGATGATAAGAAAATTTGGAATTTTCATACTCAATTGAAAGTAAGTCAATTGGATCAAAATTGAAGAAGTTGGCATTTCTCATCCACTTTTCTATGAGAGAGCTGGAGGTACCCAATAGAAACTTAATTTGATTCATTTTTGGTTTGGCTGATTCTTTGTAAAAATATCTACAGGAATGGATATCTTTGACATTGGTACAATTTAAAGTGTAATTGTGACATAGAAAAAGGAGCCATTTTTTGGTGATTTTTCCTATGTTTTTTGTGGAAGGTGGTCTTTTTTTTTTTCCAGACAGCCCCTGTTTTTTCTTAAGTATGGTGAAAGTTGATTGTGCTAGGAAAAATGAAATCCTTAACTATGGGAAAGTGAGCTTAAGTATGGGAAAGTGGGATAATGGGATTGGTGATGAAAGATACATGGAAGACTTGTTGAAGTTGATGATGGAAAATGGAAAGATATTGATATGGGGATTCATTTGAGCCATTTTGGAAGGTCTGGTGATAGTAGATCATGTGGTATCAGAAGCAAATGAAGGTGAAAAATAGTGAAAATGACATCTTGTCAAGGTGATGATTGAGATATTGAAGGTATCGGGATGGATCCAAACGTCTGAGAAAAAGCATAATCAGGGCATCATTTTGACCATTTTTCATCTTCTAGTCATAAGTGGATTGTTGTTCACAACAAATAATAGTTTTCATCATTTTTTCGTAAATTGCTCAGGAAATTTCTATTTTTCGTGACAGCCTCCTAGTACAGCTATTGAAGTGATTCCAAAAATCTCCGATACAGCATAATCAGGGCTTCATTTTGACCCATTTTTCATCTTCTATTCATAAGTGGATTGTTGCTAAAATTATAGACAAACTTTCATTATTTATTCGTAAATTGCTCAGGAAATTT